>FASU01007546.1:0-10316 GCA_001486225.1 Heliconius pardalinus sergestus | reverse complement strand
AGGTTCCCTCTGCTTACCCTATGTGCGGGATACAGCGTTAAACTAAAAAAAATCTATGAAATTTCCTGTTGTACCTGTCTTCTTAGCTCTAATAAATTAATATTTTAAGTTCATATTTCAACCATCAACATCAGAATTTTGCTGTATAAACCAAAAAAGCTTAGAGCGACTATTTGTCTAACGCTTATTCGAAGTACACAATAAAATTACGAATGAATTTCAGAAAAAATGTAAAGCAAACAATAAATGTTTACTCTGCATCATTAATATTAGGAAAAAAGTTCATTCAGCCGACGACTCACCTGCCCAAAAGGGTCCGAAAAATTATTTTTTATTAAGAACAAACCAATAAATCCGATAAGCGCTATAAATTTTCTATTCAACGAATTTGTGTAATTCGTAGGCGGGTTAATCTTGAAAAGAGTTTTTAGTATTTTCCCATACTGGTATGTAAGATGGCAAAAAAGTTGTTTTTTAGGTCGAACTCGGTCACACCCTGTTTCGCAGTGACCACTTTTTAGGATATTTTTTTTAGTGTGAGAATCTGTTTTATTTAATTCTGTAGTAAGGCGAGAATGAAGAAAAATAAGTGGTACAGCTATAAATAAAATAAATTATTTTCGCTAATATAAAAATTATTTTTACTGATATTTTTTAATATCAGTTATATCTTAAAATCTATGTACCCATTTCCAGGGCGGCCGCGACTTTTTGACCATACTATACGTATATTATAACGGCAGTTAAAATTTGCAGACTTATAAAATATTACTAAGTGACAAATAAGGGAGTCATGCTGTGTGCTAGTCATGGACTTCCGAGTTCTGCCAAATAATGCGCAATGTCGATACGTGGGAAAATGTCTTAACAGCTATATTAACAGCTATAGCTATTTATTATCTTCTTAAAGGGCGTTTAAATTTAATTGTAATTAGGTAGCGAGTGACATTTGTGTAAAATATTTTATGTGAAGTTTGTAGCTATTATTTGATCACGATTGTATTGTATTGGTATGTCTAAGATTGTATATCTGAGACGTTTGTAGTAACAAATTTGTATAAATTTCAATAACTATTATATATATTCACCTAGTAGTTATATGATTAATAATATATGAATGAGAATTGATTTAGCTTAGTTTAATAAATAGACAAACACCCGTTTAACCATCGTGAATGAGAATTGTAAGAATTATATTAATTTTCTTTAATTGAATTATTTTTCTTTTCTAACATAGCAAACACGGAAAAGTGGACTGTTTTGATACTAAATTCTCTATCCTAGTAGGTATACGCAGAAAAAAATCTCATATAACGTAGAAATTAACGGCTCACACCTATAAAACTGTCAATAATCGTATACAATTAATTATACAACATTATTGTATAACACATAATGCCTTTAAATTTCTCAAAAATCTTTTTAAATCACAAGTGTGTCACAAAGCGGAGAGTCAAAATATTTAACAACAGCTAATTGTTTGTCTGTTCGCATTCATACATGACCGGAAGTCCGTTCTTAAACTACAATTTTACTTGCGTAATTTTTTTTCTTGGATGACATATCGATGTCTACAATGAGCTCCAAAGAGTTTTTATACTGATAAATTGAATCTTGCCCTAAATATAAAGATATTTCGAAATTGTATTCAGTTAGTAATATTTACATGAAAGTAAAGTAATAAATAGAGGCCAGTCAGTGTGTGAAGCGTCTAAGTAGCATTATGCGGGACTGAGATAGGTTTATGGATACATATACGAATTACTAATTAATATTCGCAGTTTCAAAATATATCCTACCTATATTTTTATGTTTCAGCATAAATATAACTTTCTTGGGACGTCGCTAGAGACTGAATCCACATTTTAAAATTAAATCAAAAAGGTTACTTTAAGCACACAACTCCCGAATTGGGGATGAGCTACGATCATTGTGTGTGTCCTACAAATCCTCCTATTTGCAAAGTAGGTACATATACCTACTTTGCAAATAGGCTACGGTTGCGTCAAAATGGCGTCGGTCGAAATAACCGATAATATAAACCGATAAAATAAATCTTTTCATTGTATCAATATGAAACAAAAATGAAATCTTCTTAAGCATATATTGTTTGCCACTAAGCTTTTTTAGCTTCATGTTGTATTCCACATATAGCAAGGTTGACGGAAGAAATTTAGTATTAAGACACTCCTTTGCCGTACTCAACGCCGCATTTTGTCTGGTTGACAAAGCCAGGAAATAAGTATAAACATTTGTTACGTTTGTAACACCCTACACTATAGTAATTAAATAATATTATTGTATCAATAAAAAAATGTAACATTAACAAAACACAAAATGTAAAAAACTACTTTCCTAGAGCAACAAACCGTACATGCGGTTGCAGCAATTTTCAATTCAAAACTTTTACACGGTGATAAAGCTGTAACTTTTTAATAAGTGCTCGGAACTTTTCCAACTTTACTAAGTTTCCCACGTAATTGTTGTCTGGTAAAAAATAATTATAAAGAACACTGACTACTTCTCAGTAATATGTTTAAAACTTTTATTTATAACCAAGGAATTCTTCTAAACATCCTAGGTCTAATGTTATTAAGATAGATAAATAAATATTTTCTTTAAAAAAGTTTTATACTAAGTTAGACATCTTAGCGATCTTAATTAATGAAATAAATATGTAAATGAATAAAGCGGGATTCAGACACTTGCACTTGTATAACAAAATCTTAGCAAAATTACTCAAGTATGCCACCTAAATCCTTTTAATTATTCCAATTATATACCATGTTAAGATGTTGCAAAAGTAAAACAAAATGTAAATTTATAATATAAAATTTATTCCTCAATTTCTCTGATTGTAAAAATATTGTTGCACACGATCCTATTTACAAAAATACAATTATTTCTAAATAATTTGTTCTATCAAAATTATTGTTCTCCATTTCTTGTCTTTAAATATAAGTACAAAAGTCACAATTTAAATAGCCTAATAAATAATTAAATTCATCTATTTTTTAATATCCATATAGATAGGGAAAACCACTAACATGTGGTACCGCGGACAAAGGCACAAATACAGGCATCATACGTTCGGCTTGAAGGTAATGTGTTCTAGTATGTTTCTTCAAATGATCTCTTCGTCCGAACTTCTTGCCACAAGTGGGACAAGGATACGGTCGCACTCCTGAATGTATCCTCTTATGTCTGGTCAACTCTTCATTCCTCGTGAAACTCTTTCCACAGTTCTTTTCGTCACATTTATACGGTCTTTCTCCAGTGTGGATCCGAATATGACCTTTTAGCTGACCGTTATTAGAGAATCCAACTTGACAATGTGGACATTTATACTTTTTCGGTCTCTGCTTTCGTGCATTTAACAGTTTTGCTTCGTTTTCTTGATGTAATATTCTAGCGTATTCTAGTTCCATGGCATATCCTTGCGCTAGTGATTCTAGTAAGAGAGGGTCAGTTGGAGGCACGCCGAGTGTAGTAGCAATATCCGTTGACAAATATTCGGGAATATAATTGTGACTATACATATTTGGTGGTAGAGTGTTTGGTGGAAACATATGCTGAGGCTGAGGCGGAGTTTCCAATGGATTTTTCTGGGCTTCTGAGGCCTTTTCTTTTTTGATAGTGTTTCTTGGTTCTTCAAGTAATCTGTCGCAACACAAACTTAAACTTGCTACTGGTGAATCCGAAATGTCTACAGATTGTTTAATTTCCACTTTTGTATGTTTATCGTCTTCGTTATCTAAAGTTGTCGTAGATACAGTGTCATCTTGGTAATTATTACTGTCGGTTTTCTTAAATGTTCCACGTATTTTTCTTAGACGACTCTCACGTTTTTCATCTTTAATTTTTTTTAGATCGGTGGCTCTTAATTTACTTTTATCACAAATTTTACTTTGTTCTTCATTTTTGTCATCACTCACATCCCAAGGCCTAAAAAGTCTTGAATAATTTTGTTGTACAGATAACATTTTCGTGAAAACTATTAGGATGCTCTCACACACGATCAAGTGGCAGACTGGGACCCTTTCTCGTTTCAACAACTTTTATATACATTTCTTTAACAATAAATTTAATAAAAGCGCCCAAAAGTAGAGGGATAACCGATACCATTGAATGAATGAAAGAGACGAAATATTTTTCAATTGTTGCACACTTAAATTTGACTTAAACTTTTTGGCGTATCACTCGAAGGCCTTTACTAGAATTGTCATCTCTATATCTATACACATAGAAGATATTTTTTTGTTTTTTTTCCATTGTAGTGTTGCTCTTTTGTGTGTTAAGTCGTGTATCTTTGAGATAGGGGTGTGTAATGTTATTTATGTTGATTTTTGTGCGTCGTCCGGAGGCGGGCTTGGGGGCAGAGCGCCATGCTCGAGTGGTCGCGGCCCTCGCAGCTGCTAGCGTGTTTGTTTTAATGGTTTCGATTGTTGCGGTTCTGGATTTATGTGCTACATACACGCGATGCACACTGCGAATATATAGGGATCCATTGTGACTATGATCAATATTACGAATTTATTTTTTAAATACAAATGTTAAGGAAATAAATTTCAAGCAGCATATATTATACGTTATAGCAAACGATGGTAATCCGTTACGTTAATTTTAAAAAATACACATTTTTTAGAGTCATTACATTAATTAATAGTGACAATTTCAACCCAATATTCGAAACTTATTACAAGAACGAGAAAATAAAAACAATTCATTCTCCCAAATGGGAATCTAACCCACAACCGTTGTGCTTACAGTCAGATGCTAGGCAACTATGCCACGAAGGCCTCAATTATTTTTTGTATAAAATATTAAATTAATATAGTCCAAGCGTTTAGATTTTCTATTCTAATAAATCACTCAAACAGCACAATAGTTTAACAATTTCGTTCAAAGTTGAATTTGTTAGATACAATAACAAACATTTCCTGGTTTATCGCAAAAAGTCCGCAAAATTTGATCGAAAGCATCCAATCTAAACAAGTACATATTATACAAATACAATGGAGTTGATTGCGTAGCTTTGATGCATTTGGACAGTTTCCCAAAGAATCGTGGATTTGGTGCGATCTGTCAATTTTTGGTGTCACATGATGGATTGATTGCCAGCGTTTTAATAAAGTTAATGCTATTTTTTTATTTGAATATATATTTTTTTATATACATTCAAAAAAAATTGTTGTGTATAAATTTTTTTGTAAAAAATATATTTATAGATATAAAAATCAGTTATTACAGGGATAAATGTGTGTGTATTTACTAATTAAATGTGGACTGAGACTAAACATATTAAACCACAAATCTCTCATGTGGTTAAATTTAGTGAGTATTTAATATTAGCAGTATTTAAACGCTGAAAAGCTAACAAGCATTATTAGTTCATGACATATTATGTAAAACACGATTTATTTTTAACTTTACGTTGTATCCCGTACGTAGCAAGGTAGGCAGAGAGGACCTGGGAACCTAATGTTAAGACACCCCAGTCCCCGTTCCCATTAGACACTAGACACAATAGACACTTCTGTGTCACTTTCTTCTAAATTCAGGAAACCCTTGATTGCCTCGTTACCAGTCCGAGCAAATGAAAGTATTAAATATATCATTTCCTCGAATGACTCAAATATCAATAACATATTTAATATATTTTTAAAGTTCTTAAATCTCTTTTAAAATAAAACAGGTAAATAGAAATTCACAAAATGATATAAATGTAAATTACAAATGTTAAACTTATAAATATGCAGTGAATTGCATACCTATGCTATAATATTTTTTTATACGAGGTCATCAACTGTAGTAGGTAGGTAGGTACAAGTGGGCTAATTCTAAAGATCGATACATCAAGATTTTGACTTTTTAATTTTGAGGATTTTGATGTTTTTTGAGCACGCCTTTATACTGCGGGCCTGAGTGATCGATATGCCGTTATACAATTTAATATTTTTGATTCCGTTATAAAATTACTTTTAAAATCTATCTATATATATTTTCTGACTAAAATACTCTTTGAAGTAAGTCAAGAAGACAGTCTTGTATAAGAGGGTAGGTATTTTGTCAGTTACGCAACTTTTGCTTTAGGTCTAAATATCTTTTTCTCAGCTTCGTACGGTACCAAGTAGCAGGGTAGGCAGAGGAAACCTTCTAGATTGACTTGAACTTGAAGCTCAGAATTAATAAAGAATCAAGATTTCTATATTGAAGTTGAGGTGTTTGGTTTTATCACACATAGAGAAGAATGAAGAAGCACAATATTTTGAGTATAGTTAAGAAGAGAATATAGTGCCTTCACTTACTACTGCATTAAAATAAAGGATAGTAAGTGAGTGTGAAATCAAACGGGAATAATTTAAATAATGCTTAGTATTGTTTTACGTATAATAAGTAGAACGATAAAGATGGTAAGGTTCGCTTAAAATATTAAAAAACTATTTTAAATACAGATTTTGACAGGCGTAACTGGCGTCGATTAAGATTTTTTAAATCAATTATTTGAGTTAAGTCCCGCCACACAAATGAGGAACGGATTTCTCTGTCCGTTAAACAGAAAAAGTGTGAAACTCAAAATCGTGTTGTCTTGGGTAACATTTTAAAAACGTAATAACATTTTAATTTTTCTTATCTTCTTCTCTGCTACATTATTTATTGAGATTATACCGGACAAAAACAGTAAAAAACTATATACCACCATCACCATATTAATTACATTTAAATATTAAAAATATGTGTCATTTATTAAGGAGCATTATTATATAACTTAAAAAATATATAATTATAGCTTAATACTTAAAAAATACATGATAAAAAATTCAATAGTAAAAATAATATTATTCAAAAAATAAAACCTGCCAATTCACGAATTTGGTTTTAATGGAGTCGAGTCGTAGTAACTTCTAATTTATATATAAAAATCATATAAATCTTCCAAACACAAAGTTTAGTGTATTTCAATAAGATTTAAAGGAATTTCCTAAAAGCGTGACAACTTTATAAGCTTCGCATGTTTTTTCTTATAGTATTGTACTTGTCGATTACTACGCTTGTCGAGAAATGCCTGAATTTTATCAATGGGCGACGTAAAGTTATACAGGCTGTTCAATTTATGAAAATAAAATGTGTTGCGTAGGTGGCGGTCCATCTATCTGTTTGTAGTATTCTGTTGTAAATAAAGCGCGGTGTTCAGCTCCGCTTCCCAACACGCAATTTCTTGAAAATTGGGTCAATGTCGGTTCGTGGAGAATGAAGTGTCTTAACTCTAGGTTTCCAATGTTTTGCTATATGCGGGATTAGAGTGAAAATATATTTAAATCAATATCATCATTTACTTTCTTATTGTTTTTTATAATTGTACATTCTAAGCGCATTCTAAATGACTCTTATAAAATTGAATATTGCATCTTCATAAGATTATACTAAATATTCATAGTTATTAGTATATACTAGAGGCCCCTGCGGCTACGCCCGCTTGAAAAATACAAATGTTTATTTAAGTGTATTTAAGAAAAAAACCGACCAAGCGTAAGTCAGACTCGCTCACAGAGAGGTCTGTACCAATTTCAGGAACTTTTGTCGAACTAAGTACTTTAAATTGGCATACCTTTTTTATTTATGAACCGATTGTAATAAAACAAACTCTAGATGTTTTCAGAATATTTTCAGAATCCAATAGTGAAAACTGCATCAAAATCGGTTGAGCTAACTCTGAGTTTAGCGATAACACACACGGCTCTGTTAGGTTAATAAAGGTTCCCAATCCCAAAACTTTTTCCAAGTACAGACAACAACCCTCTTACTATTTTATTATAAGTATAGATTTTGTAGTATTTAGTTGTTACATAACAAAAAACAGAATACAAAATATATTATAAGCACATTTGTTATACTTAAATATGAAAATGATCTGGCTACTATGAATTACAGTAGGTACTATTTTAATAATAAATAGTATCAAAAGCGAACACACTGTATAAATTTCGCGATATTCTGTGTGGTCTACATTTGACCACAACCATGTTAGTTTAGAACAAAATACGCTATAAATTTAAAAAGGCTGACAACTCATTGTCCTCGATATCTTCATTGATGGCGTAGACAGACGGACGCCGTGTGCTTTTTATGTACGCGTCGTGTATTGTAGACAATATTGTATGAACGTAACTTATGTTGTTTTCATACACATATTGTGAAGCTAGTACAAGTCTCTCTTGAAGTTATTCTGCTTCTGTAATTAAGACACATTCAATTGAATAAATTAAATTAACAACAGTTCTAGTTCGTGAGTTGTCTATTTTAAACGTTATAATATATATACCTTTCTAGTTAATGACAATAAATTCGTTGGACTGTATTTGCTCAGTTGGATTTAAATTTTTTTAGCTTAACGCTTAATCCCTAGCGGCGTAGCCAGAGCAAACGTGGTGCTCACCTAACGCTACGGTCTCTCCATACCGCTTTCTCTTCGTCCACTCTCATCAACCTCTTCAATAAGCTCTATACGCCTTACATATTTTAGGTGACCTTCCTCTGGTGTCATCGACAGTCAACTGAAGACTTCACCTTGCCTTCTTACCACTCTTTCTTAGTTAGACCTTTATTTTAATGCTCAATGTTTGTTCATGCATGTGGAAATCGAACCTACAACTGTCGCGTTAAGACCCTGACGCTGGCGCACTTAGCTTAGCTTATACATAGTAATTTTGTTATATTAGCTCGCTTTAAGACCCAATATAACCAGGCCGTTCCAGACTAGATTAGTTCTAAAAGAATGAACTTATAACAGAAATAAAATCTATCTTGTTTTAATATATATATATTTGTTTTTTTTAAGTAAAAGAGATTTAAAAGTAAGTGTTACAAGCCAAGCTCGCCACTTAATTGATTTAAACAGTAATGTCACCGCAACACGAGGGGGCCCGGGTCAGTGGGAGGAGCCTTCTCCCCTCGTATCGGTTACTGGAATTATTATTTTTACTTTGATTTGCAATGGAAGGGAAAACTGGAGTTAAGTGACGATAAAAATGTTTAAAGTAAAGACAAATTTCATATACCAAGGTTTTGTATTTTGAAAATGTAACAAGCGATTTGACTGACTTTGGTTAGATTGATATTTTTGTACATTTTTTAAAATGAAAACCTATAATAAATAGTTCTTAAACTTGATTGAACTTTGATTTGATTGATTTGAACCCGCGCTTCTTGGAAACCGTTTAAGCGCTCTGACTGCTAAGTCTTGTTTTTTAAAAAATATTTTTCTTTCTTAAGTGTGGAATAACGCTCTCAGGTCCCCTCTGCCTACCCTACTTAGTGCGGGATACAGCGTGCAGCATATGAGAATACCCTTAAATATAATCCTCCCTGTGATATCCTCTAAGTGAGGATGGAGCTCACAACCATAATAGCCGCTGCTGCTGCCACGTTGTCCTCAATTTTTGCTTATTTCTTATAGCTGAGTTGAGTTGCTTGTTATGGATCTTTATCAAGTGTGCCGGTCTTCAAAATTAATTACTACCAGTTTTAATAGCTATACGACAAAACCTTAATTGAAACCTGTCGTTTCAAAGATATGCGTTTACAAGCAGACAGACAATAAATTTTAAAAATGGCGCAGTGTGATAGCATCTAGATTGTAAACGTGACGGTGGTTGGCTGGATCTTCACTTGAGGAATTGATAATATTTTCATTTATACCGCGATTCCGCTACTTAATAAGCTGTGTCCAAAATTTCCTTGGTGCATGGAGAACAAATAGAGATTCTTAACCCTACGTTCCTTGTACTCACTCTGCTACGCGGAAAAACAGTGTAGTAAGTAAAAGTAATTTTGTTAAGACATATTCCCAGCTTTTCGCCCGAATTCCAGACATTACAAGTTGAGTAACGAAACTCAACGCTGCGGGTTCTGTACCCGGACAAAAACAGTAAAAAAAAATTGCAATCTTACAGCAAGAAGTTTTTTATTCATTCTTGTATGACTATTAACATACAAAAATATTATACAACACTACAACAAACAAAACTATTATCCTAAACAAAAATACATACATACAAAAAAATTATCCCAAGTAGGGATTGAACTCAAAACTGTTCAGTATAAACTCAGAGGCTATCCCACAGAACCACGACAACCTCTTAAATGAAAGAAAGAACAACAAACAAAACCGATACAAGTGACATTTCAAAATGAACACATAAAACTATTATATCGCTCTAAGGCAACAATACGACATTGTCGGCCCAACAGTGATTCGCCACATCAATACTTGACCGCTCCAATTTACACCATTGTCACTTTGTCACTTTGTCACT
>FASU01007528.1:0-10174 GCA_001486225.1 Heliconius pardalinus sergestus | reverse complement strand
TACTAATATTACGAAAGACGCAATAAACAATATATTTAACTTATCATTTTAATTAGCAGCTCTAATGATAATTAATATTTAAAGGCTCATTAGAAATTGGTAATAAATTGCAATTACGAAACGGATGTAACGTGTTCATATTTCGATCTAGAAAATATTTTTTTTTTATATTATTATTTTATTTTGGTAAAGTTTTATGAGCTGTGTAAGTGCTGAGTGAAAAGGAAAACAGCTCGGCTTTTTCACGCATATCAAGGATCGAACACACGGCGGCTTCATAGCTGTCAGATAGTCATAAAGAACTTGGTGGTGCACTAGCCACTCAGTCCACTACAAAATAAAGGGGCTGTAGCACGCGGACGGATAGACTGACAATCATGATCAATTTAATAATCATTAAAATAAAAAAATGTTCATTATATATGTATTTTGAAGGTAAGTTAGATTTCACTTCATTTACTAACTGAGTCAATGTCAAACAACGCACAGACGAAATTACACAGTGTTGAACGCTGAAATTTGGCATGCAGCTATAATGGGGAGTGCAGGGGAACGCTAAGCGAGAATTTCCCAAGAATTCTACAAGAAACTGAGTGGAAAAACAAGATTTTGTTTTATAGTCAATGAAAATATTTAGTAATGTAAAGATGTAGTGGACAACAGCTGGTATTTTTTATATGTGAACAGGAAAAGTATGAAATAAATTTAAGTATATTTGTAAATATACGTATAATCTAACCCAATCAACCAAGAATTACTCCTAATAATGGGAAAATTTGTTTTATTACTCATTTATGTATGCATGTCTTTTAAGTTCCATATTTATATAGAAAAATCTAACTGCCAACGGGAACTGATGAAAAAATCTATTTTACATCATAAATCTCACGCAAATAAATTTGCGGCCAACGTTTAGTTTTTAATGTATATCCTCTAAAAAATCAAAGCTGCTAGCGATGTCTACAAAAAGTATGCCACATAAACTATTATATAAACAACATACATACATAAATATATATAAAACTGTTTTGTATATATTATAAGTGCAGCGAAACGTCGCCGCTAGAAACGAATGTGGCAATATTACGTGAAGGGAATATACATTTAAATATATTTGTACCAAGTGCTTTTTTATTCATATTAAAAAAACCTTTTTTAATATGAATAAAAAAAATAAAGTAATAAATCGAATATTCTGGAACTGCCAACCAAATTTATTTGTAAAAGTTGTTTTCTGGTTAAAGAGTGAAAATGGTATAATATTCAAATTTATTTTTAAATATATAATTAGAAAAATGTTATAAAATTAAAAATAGAAAAGATATCTAAGGAAATTTAAGAAAAATCACTCAGCTAACGCCTACATATAAATAAATCCAAGATGAAATCGCACTACAATTAGGTAACAAACACAAAACAAGAACAAAAAAAATAGAAAACTATAAGCAAACACCCTATACATATACAGTCAAATACTAAACCTTATAGAGCACCTGTATACACTAAACACAAACTATATAACACAAAACATACAAAAATACACAGAGATATACTGCGTGGTGTAACTAAGTCGACGACCGCACTCTCAGACGGCTGTCTGTGTACTGACTGTAGAGTGGGAGGTAGGGTGGCCATGAAGTTGGAAAGGCGAATTAAATTAATACGTGACTGTATGCGGATAAACAATTTTATATATTTCGAGGATAAAAACTAGGCACTGTATGTGTTTGTGATGTATGTTTGTAAGTTTGCGGTCAAACAAGGAAAGTCTTAATATTTTTATTTTGTGATGTGATAATAATGGATGGACATTAGCAATTTTATAATGCAATATATTTTTAATATTAAAATAAACAAGTAATATTTTTACATTATGTATAGGTATAATATGTATTATTTCACATTGTTAAGACACTCCGTTACTCCGAGTTAATTGGTGAAACTAAAAATTCTTGTTACCAGGGCGAGAAAATGAAAATAATGAATATCCTCGAGTATGAATCCATAAAAAACATTAAAAACAAGGATACCAAGGCGCCGGGGCATTAAGGTGCAATTGTTTTAGTTCCACCAGTCAACATGCATTGCCAATCAAGAATTTGGTGGATAGTGGGGAACAGAAGTGTCTTAAGAAGGAAAGTATCGTAATGGGAAACTGAGTGTAAAGCACTCCGTTTCCTGTTAACTCTACTAACTCTGGCTTGTGCGGGAAACAGCGTGATATTGAGAATAAAGGTAATTATGTCTATGTTGAACTAGTTACTAGGCTTAGCTTTAGCGAATATTGAGTTTACTCTCTTTTTTATCGCTGTCTTATATTAAATGATGGCCTCTGAGGTTCACTATACTAACTAAAGCCACTAGTTGAGATTGAAGACAATAGTAACTAAAGTTACTATAATAGGTAGAATCATATATTTATTTCATTGAAATTTCTATTCTGTGCTATGAATAAATATAACTAATTACAAATTCTCTTGAGATATACATGCGGTCAATGTAATGTTTTCCACTTTTTATTAATACAAACATTGTATGATGGGTGACCATT
Source organism: Heliconius pardalinus sergestus (assembly GCA_001486225.1). Taxonomy (NCBI): domain Eukaryota; kingdom Metazoa; phylum Arthropoda; class Insecta; order Lepidoptera; family Nymphalidae; genus Heliconius; species Heliconius pardalinus. The sequence continues at coordinate 7,623 of FASU01007528.1, read as the reverse complement.
GTGAGTTGCTTTGTTTATTAAAATAAATATTTTATTGACAATTAAAATTAATTGAAGACTTTCACGGTGAAGTAATAAATTATTTTATTATATTTATTTTTTTACAGATTGGAGAAAAAGATAGAAGATATAAAGTTCTCATTTTTATATTTACTTTCATTTTTATATTTAAACTGTTTACTTATTGTTTTTTTTCTTTAATATTTACCGAATTAGAAGAATTGCATATTTAACGTGTGCACTGTGGAAAATTTGCTAATTAATCAAAGTCAAAAAACTTACAAAAAATGTACAAATGAGTCTTTGACTCATATAAATTAATTTGGAAACCAAAATTATTATCATATTAAAAGCAGTCTAGTTTTGTGAATAATTTATTATTACGTCTAGTTTCAAGACTTCAAATGCAATTTTAAATTCATGACACTAAAATGTCCCGTTTATTCCCATTTCCGTATAATTTTTGATATAATTTCTATGAATGCTTTCCTACACTCTCTAATCTACCAATATGCCAAATTTCAAATTTCCAAGTCTTAATTTACAAAACTACTGGTAGCTTCGTCTGAGCGTTGTCTGTCAGTCACTCAGTGTTGGAAGACTTTTTATATGTGTATACGTAGATTAAAATAACACCATATATCAATACATAGTAGGAAAAACAGAACAAATTATATACCATAAGAATTTACGTGAACACGGAAAAAAACATGGCGGGCTATCCTGCATAACTTTACATTATATGTCACCTACATATTGCGTGTTGGACAAAGCCGACGCTGCGCAAGAAACTTACTCGCACATTAACATAAATAAGACACAGATCGAGTTTTATTTTAAATGTTATGAAATTATTTACGCCCTCGAGCCTAGTTGAACAGTGTCCGAATGCTACTACTACGGTACTGGTTCTGGGTTCGATGTCCCTCATGTAAGGTAAACCTAAATATTTTATATTTTCATGTCCCGACTCTTGTAACGAAGCGAAGAGGCGGCGTTGAGTCCCGCCACTCAACACACAATGAATCTAGAAAAGAAGAGTGTAGCGTAGTTACTCTTAATAGGAACGGAGTGTCTTAACACTAGATTCCCAGGTCATAATATATAACGACGTATGCTTCATAGTACTTGCTTTATAAACAGTACGTGTTGACTGTCATTTCCTATATCAACATCCTATATTTACTTCCTCACCGACTTCCTTTTTGAGCGGAATCGGTCAAGTTCCTTTGGAAGTCACGCGAACTGATATACAGCTACAAATTTATATTCTAATTAATGAACTTAATGACGTGAAGAAAAGAAAGCTTTACGGTAGTATTGTGTTTTTATAACGAGACAAAACAAGAAGAGTAGACAGAAGGAACCAACTCTTAATCATTTTCCCACGCATCGCGGAACTCAACGCATTTTCGTTGTTGCCGGGGCGAGAAATGGAAATAATTCATTTCTTCGACTGAGAATCGAATCCGCAACCGTCGCGTTCACAGTCAGACCTTGTGTTTGCACTTAGAAAGTGAAAACTGGCATAAGGAATATCAGGAAATGTAAATTCTTACGAAAATTAGAATTTGCCATTTTACGCCTTAAAGTGTACACAAACAAAGTCGCGAGCAGTGACTAGTTAATAATACACATTTCAAGTGTTAATTACTCGATTATGAGTGGTTTTTATAAAAAAGAATTAATAATTTTCATTTATATTGATGATACCAACGTAAAGCCAGGAAGTTTACTTTCTAGTAATGTTTATAATGACAATATTGTTTTATTACGTAATATATATATGTGTGGATTAAAAGAAGTGAAATTTGTTTTTTAAAACGGAAAAGTATTTTCCATGTTAGTTTTAATTTACGTATTAAATTTATGTAGTGTAAAAATAAGTAATTGAGACAAGTGTAGGTTTTTGGTTAATTAGTAGCTGTACCAGTACAGGTTAATGCTTATAAAATATTCTTTATTTTTTTAGCTTTACGCTGTATTCCGCTAAGTGAGGTAGACTGAACAGAAAATAGCGTGAAGCTGTTTTTTTGAATTGGCAAAAAGAGAGAACAATTTTGACACTTTTTTCCCACTTTCCGCTTAATTTTCAAGATTCAAGATGTTTTGAGTATCGGTATTTAACGAAGCGGTTCCTGTATAAGAGCGAGGAAATAAAAACACATTTGAAGCTCCTCTTGTGTCACAGGGGCCATGGGTGGCGGTGATCGCTTCCTCCCATCAGATGACACGTACGCTCGTTTGCCTTGTCTTTTCAATAAAAATAAATGAAAATAAGTCACTATATAATATATATATTGTTTGATTCAATTTATGTATTTGCAAATAGAACGTTAAACGTTAAATCATAATAAAATAGTTCGAAACAAAATCAAAAATATGTATTGTAAATCTTAAGTCTCAAATAAAAGACTTCAACGCGCTCACTGCTCTCAATAATATTTTCAGTGTAAGATATTGGCTGGCCTGCTGAGAGCCAGCAAGAAAGTAGAAACACAGCTGTTGCTCTTTTCAATATAAAGATTATGGTTGTTACGTAAAATATAACAATTTGACAATTGCAATTATGTATTTAAATACAATGTATTATTTAATCAATTATAGTTTTGTAAGCACTTTTGTACCGTCACTGTCACTGCCTCGGAAAGTTATTTTGTTGAGAAGAGCCGACAATAAAGTCCACAATTCTCTTATCCAGTGTATTTTGCTCAATGAGACTGGAGAACCATATGTGTGTACACTTATAAATATTCCTATAAGTGAGATTTTAATGACTTAACAGAGTAATTACAGCGTCAAGAATGGAACGGTGGAAAATTCTAGAGACAAGAAATGAAAATATTAAATATTTCATTCACCTGAGTAGAAATAGAACCCATAACCTTACCCATAACCCACAACCCATAACGCTTGTGCGCCGTCGTGCTGGTGCATTTGCGCCACGACGGCCTATAAAAATTACCAACAATTAAAAAAACGAACTATAAAAGCAACTCAACAGTTTGAATAATTGCATTTTAAAAGTGAAAAGTAATTCATTTAAAATGATAATTTTACAGTTGTTGGTATCAATGTAAAGAGGATTAATTAATTCTTCATTTTTTTGCAACTGAATTATTTTTTACGATAATCTGACTGTATCTTGCACATAGAATAGGCAGAAGTAACCAGGGAATCTAGTGTTAAGACACTCCGTTCCCATTAAAACCATTACCATTTACTTTTTTAGCGTCACTGTATCCCGCACACATCAGGGTAGGCAGGCCGTTTTTCGAATTCGATTGCGTGTTGAGTGACGGATCTCAACGCCACCCTTTGCCTCGACATGAAAGCGAAGAAATTAATATAATAATTATTACATTTTCTCAAGTTGGGATTGAATCCATAACCAATTGCGTTTACAGACACACACTTGTACCTGTGCGCCACGACTGGCCTCCCCCTATCTCCTATTATAATACTATTTATTGTGTATGCTGCATACATTTTATTTTCATATAATTTCCTTATAATTTCATCATTACATTTTTAATTTAAAACAATAAATTTCCTATACAGATAATAATTTTGAAGAACACAACAATTCACTTGTCCGTGTGTATATCTGATTGTTGATACATTGTTATAAAAGTAATTAAAATTTTATATATAAATAAAAAACACACTTTCTTTCTTTTGTAATTTAACTTCTGGTTCATTATTAGTGAAATGGTCAATTAAGAAATGTTTTTTAAGTTATGTCAGTACGGTATGTGTGATGAATATCATAGAGGAAAATATTTGCTGTAAACGTGACAGTTGTGAGCTCGATTGTCTCGCTCTGGCAACAACATAAAGCATGGCGCTGAGCCCCGCCACTCAACACGAAATATCACGAATCCCTTCTGGCAATTCATGTGTTCAAAAAAATGAATTTAACAAGATCTCAATCGACGAAAAAAATGATTATTTTCATATACTTAAAATATTTTTTTTCAATCTTCTTGGTAACCTCATAAAAAATATAGGACTAATATATTTTTCTCAAAGTCGAAAACAAACATTTCTTGTGTAATGTGAACCCACGACCGTCGCGTGCTCAACCTTTATTTATTACTTGTGTTTAATTTCAAGCAGTACAAGCGGATGTATGTAAATAATTTTCTTATCTCTTCATCGAAAAAAAATACAAGATTTTTTCACATGATTCATAAAATAAATACTATAGAAGATAATAATCGAGGCCGTCGTTGCGCAGCGGCACAGCGTGCAACTGTAAACCCGACGGCTGTGGGTTTGATTCCCATTCGGGGGGATGAACTATTTTCATTTTGTTACTTTGGTACCAAGACAATAAACGGTACTGAGATACAGCAGGGCGAGGGGAACGCTCCTAACACTAGATTCCCTCCGCCTAGGACGGGCTATGTGAATCTAAATCCAAAGTAAATTATATTACGTGATGTTATTGTTCATATTTTATGATGAGAATGACATTAATTCTAGTTACGGCATGTATATGACATTGTCAACGTTGTTATTAATTTAAGTTGTATTTTAAGCTCGTTTCATATATTTTCCTTAAGTTTGCCATTTTTTTGCTTCACATTGTAACAGAGTAAGCAGAGATGACCCAGCTTTAAGTTCCTCACGCGGAACTCAACGAGCTTTATCCTGTCACCAGAGTGAGGAACGCTTTTCTATATCAAGTGGTGCAAGTGCATGAATGAATAGAATGTTCTCAAAGCTATTAATTATATAAGCTTGAACTTCAAAATCGAGCTTACTAGTAATCTGTGAAGAGTTTCGTTCAGATCCCTGCTTCATCATCAGACCAGCTCGATAATACCACAATATTGTAGTCACCTAAGCTATAGAAAGTGAGTGTCCATAATTACTATTTAGAAGTAGGTATATAAATCGCGTACTGCCTATATTAGATTAACCTCAATTGAAAATCCAGACCTAGACAAGATTACAGGATCAGACTGAAATTTGAAACACTTAAACCAGTCTACTTTAAAAAAAACTGGCTGCCTGTAGGTCCCGTAGTCATAAGTTCAATGCCATTTCGAATGAAATTGGATTTTTCATTTATTGGAATTTTCATTACCCTGTTCTGGCAAGATAAAACGCGGCGTTAAGTTTCGCCATTTAATACGTAACATCGCATATTCGGGTAAAAAACGGAGAATGTAATGTCTTGACACTAGGTCTTAGGCCTACTCTGCTATATGCAGCATGAAGCTGAAAACAATATTTAAATCTAACCTAAAATCCAGTCTATTTCCTGGACATAGAAACGTATTTTTTCTTTCCTTTAGATCATCAGTAGGCAGCAGCAATAATGTTAGTTTTCATAGTATTTAAGCATTCGGTTCGCGCGTCGGTTGCTTTACTTTTGCGTAACTTAGTGAAAGTAGTCGTTTTAGTTAAATACAATTAAACTCATGGCTATTGTTGATTTTGTAATACTTTGATAATATTTGTTAGTGACAATTATAAGTCGACAAAAATACAATGGAATGGAGTGTCTTAACACTAAGTTTCCAGGTTCCCTTTGCCTACCCTGCGGGGTTGAGTTTGGCCACTCAATACACAATGTCTTGCAAGCGGAGTGGAAAGTTAGGAACGGCGTATCTTCACATTAGGTTCCCTCTGTCTACCCTGCTATATATAGGAATATGTCGTGTTTACAGCACACGCGGCCCTGCGCCTCAGCTAGTACTAATTAAATTACTAAAATGTAATTTAACACTGTCACTGCAAGTAATTTTCGTAACAAAGTGACCGATCGGTTGACTACAAGTTAGGCACCACTTGCATACATTTCATCTGCCTCAAATAGGCATTGGAGCAGAGCATGTGCTTACCATTTGTCAATACCTTACTCGACTTGGACGCGCAGTGGTTATTATTTAATTATTTAAGTATATCGTAAAGTCCCAGATTCTATTTGTTTTTAAACCTAAAAAATATTTTTTATTTTGGATGTAATTGTGGCACGATAGTTGTGAGTTTGATATTCACTCGAGGCAGTCGAGTTAATTGTTTTTCTTCTAATAAGATAAATTGCAGCGTTAAGTTCCGATACTCAACGCGCGATGTCTTGACACTGGGTTTTCTCTGCAAGCTTCATGCTTAGCTGGCAAGTAATGTATCACGTACGTGCAACGTCTTTATATTTTTACTAGAATAAAATTTAAAAAAAAATCCAAATTTATTTTGTTTTTTAAAAATGTTTAGCAATTTTTAGTATTAAATATTTTTATTGTATTTTCAATTTAGGTTTATACGCCTGCTTTTGTGCGTATGTAATTAAGTTAGCCTGTGATACATACTTTGTATAAATGTTTGTAAACTAATGTAGTTTTAATATATAATGTTGGTTTCCTAATAAATAAATTACTCTCATTTTCTATATTATAAAATCACATTAGAAGCGGCTAATGACAGTGTTTCACTGTAAACGAGAGGTTATGAGTTGGGATTCGATTCGAATTCCTATGATTATATAAACGTATTACGCCCTAGTGCAAATCGAACCCACAAACATCTCATTCATTCGGTTACCTTGCAACTGCGACTACATACACGCCATAGGAATCACAACGGTAAATATACCTGTTTTATTAAAAAATATGTTGAATTCTCAGAAGAGCAACCATTTTATTGGTTTCTGATACAAGGACGTGTCATGGAAAATACATCATAATTAATGATAATCACGCGTAATGCAATAATGAGGCCGAGTAAGGATGAGGCCGTTGACGACGGTAAGCACGACGGTTGTGGGTTCAATTTCCACTCTTGGGAATGAATTATTATCATTTCGTAGCGTTGAGTTAACACGCAATATCTCTAACAGAATGTGACGCTAAAAAAATAAATGCAATCGTGAAGAGTTTTACTGGAATAGTTGAAATTGTAGACCTTAATAATATTTATTTTTCACAGCCGCACTCAGAGATGCTAATGAACATTTAAATTATATTAATTTAATATATTTTTTGTATATAATGTATCGATTACTTGTCATCTAGGACTTTTGTATCTAATTTATAAAAAAAGCGCGTTGATGAGATACATTAGTCAATATATAACGTCTAGAATTCGAGAACGGAGAACTTAGAACAGAGTCTAGACACTAGATTCTCTCACCTCCTAGTCTATAAATAATGTTATTTAAGAGATACCTGAAACGTATAAATATATTTTTACACAATTTATCCTCTTAACATACATATAATCAATTTATCAAGTAATTCTGATAAGAGATAGTTGAGACACCAATATTGCAATGCCCTTGAGCGACCGGTTACGCTGTCATTGCAAAATGTGTTACGCAACTGTTCACGTAAGCGTCTCTTTATTATCTGTATTAAATCAACTGTCAAATGTGTGTGTGACAGTGGCAGATGACAGATTTTGACAGATTAAAGGGTGTGTTACATGCACCTGGGAATGAATTTTTGATAGAGCTTCAGAGACACTGATTCGTTATTATCAGTTGTTGAGAATTATCGTTTTAAATAAAAGTAAAGTTTTTTTTTTTCGCTGACGTTTGTTATGGTTGACACACGTGTTAGTGAGAGTATCTTATTTTAGTATATTATTTTAAAGTGAAAATAGTTGCAAGTT
>FASU01007527.1:0-12030 GCA_001486225.1 Heliconius pardalinus sergestus | reverse complement strand
GAGTGGGAATCGAAGGCACAGCCTATCTGTTAGACATTAACACTAGGTTCCCAGTTTCCCAATTTCCTACCCTTCTAGGTGTATACGGTGTATACGGGATACAGAGTGAAACTGAAAAATATGTATTATGCATCAGGTATCTCGGTCTCTATGTATTTTCAAAAAGATTTTCGCACGATTTTCATTACCGAGTGCAAAATATCTTTCAGTGTCCACGCGCGCTACTGGCCTCTCGCCAACTGGCGTGACCAAGCTATAGAGGCAGGCCAGTAGACGTGCAGTTAAGTTGATTTATACGCCTAAAGATTTCTTTAATGCCCGCATGGGTGTGTAAGAGATATAAGTTAACTAGTTGGGTACTAAGAGTCCAAATTTCACATTTTTTCATTAGGTTTTTATATGTAGCTTCGCGATGTATCCCGCATGTAGGAGTGTAAGCAGAGGGAACCTAGTGTTAAAATACTCCGTTCACCATTTTCCACCGAACGTATCATATATGTAATTGTATGTTATAGAAAATTGGGCGGTATGAGAAAGATATATTTGAAAATTTTTATTACGTTTTAAAAAAATATTTATTTACCCGTGAAATTGGTTCGTACAGCAACCATTCCATTTTCAGTTAAACGTTGTCATATGTAAAAAAATATTTACCGAATTTTTTTTTCATCTAATATTGTAATTTTGAATACTATGATTTGTATATTTGTCAATTTCATAGTTTTTGCTTAAAAAAAATTGTAGTAAAAGGTATGTTTATTTTATTGCAATGAATATTTGCAAGTCAAATTTTAGATTGACTTTATTCACAGAATTTCGTATTTCAATTGAAATTGAAAAACTGGATATATTTGGTGTAAATCGTTATATAAAAAAATCTCGCTCTTTTAAATTGATGTATTTGTCAAAACAAATCTTCCTGTAACTGCAACGGTAATGGCTCATAATAAGACAAAGTACTGCGTTAAGTTCCACTTCTAAAAATTCAATGTCTGAAAATATACAGATAATGAAAATTTTTGGTCCATACATATAAGAAACCTTTTACGCTCTAATTTTTTATCGATATAAATATAAATTATAGGATTTAGATGATTTAAGCATTTTATAAGGTAAACTTATTTGAATTAATTTTAATAATCATTGTTTACCTATGCGTATTGAGAAACGTATGTATGCTCTTTACTTATTTTCCAGTACTATAACATAAATGCACAGCGTCATTGGGTACTTGCCAACTGCTGTATCATTGATAAGAGACAGGCTAATGACCTATTTAATACTGCGCTAACTTAACTCAACTAGTATTTTTAAGGAAATGAAAAAAAAATTCTGGGATACTTATGTTTGTTGCAGCAGGGAATGTAAAGGGAACCTTTTATTAATACTAGGTCAAGATAGGTTTCTAGAAATATCATGTTCAATTGCGGAATTCAACTCCGCGCTTTTACTTATTGCCAGATATAGAAGTGGCTGTATTAAATGGTGATTCTTACTACATTGGAAGGTAAAGGGAACCTAATGGGAAGACACTCTATTTTATTTCAAAATTTTAAATATATTAATTAACTATATGTACAATATCTACATATATAATACATATATATTAATCCAGTACTGTAAAAACTGATGATTATAATGATGACATGCTAGGATATAAGAACAAAACCTCGATAGTACTATCTCAGTACTTGAAACTCATACTTAAACATGTATAATTGTTACCCTTTCATTAAATACTTAATTTTCGTAATCTTCATTCCACACTTGTTTGTAGAGTAATCCTCAAGATTAACAGGGTGCGTAAACTTATCTTTGTAATTTTGACGATCCCTTCTCTGTGTACAAAGGTCTTGACTAAAATTACTTAAGACAATTGATACAGTTGGAATTTAAGTGGTGGGCTGTGTTTTGTTTAGGAAGAAAGTTGAGGATAATTAGTGTGTTTTTTTTCTGCTCCTTTTGATAGCGTAACCCAACATCGAAATGTAAATATTAATTGGTTACTACAGAAATTAACAATGCCCCAAAGATCTAATAGCTCTGAATTTTGTTACATTATATTATTTTTAAAGTTTTATTCCACACTTAGGCAAAACAAAATGACAATACTAAGTTTAAATCTAAATTCTCTGTTAATTATCTTTGTAAAAATCTCCCTACAAGGATGCTAGCAACACTAAATTATAACAAGCCTATAAGAATTTCGATGTAGCCCGATGAGAACGTATGGCTTCATTTTAGAACTCTATCAAGTGCGAGTCGGTCTCTCACCTAGGACAGCATACCAAATTCATTGGTGGCTTATAAAAATTTATAAAATTAATTACAAATATAAGCTTGTTACATTTTTTTCCTTATATCAACTGGTACTCAACAATACAACTAAAATATTAAAATCTACAATAATAAAACAGAAGTATATACATTTTAATCAACGCTACCATACCATACCATTCAAAATTTGATTGCATCACTCATTCGTTGAAAAAAACCGCCTTTAGGAGTCGTTTGGCGAAGGTCCTCGAGTTTTATGCCAAATATATCCTACAGAAGTGTGGGTAGATGACAGTGCTGGTTTAATATTCACAAACGTATCAAACTTTGAGAGACTTAGAAATGCTTAGTTTTGATCTCGAGGAAAACTCTCTTTAAGAACAAATAGTATTAAAATATTATTAAAATAGTTTACTAAGTTCATTTTAATTTTTTTTATAATTCATTTTATTTATTTGGAAGTTGTTACATTAGTTAACAAATTAGATTTTTAAGTAGATAAAATCTTTTAATTATTCAAGCAATAATGAATTATTATTACTGAAATTTTATTAAAATGAATTAACTTTTCTTACTTCTTACTTTATCAGTTTTTGATAAAGTAAAGCAAATTATTTTTTACAATGTCATAAATTTTCAAACAAAATCAAAATTTTATTGTTTCATAAGACGATTTACGACGTTTCAGTCAATTATCGAGTATAAACGTTTAAAATTTAGAGTGCTTTATTAGCACGCAAATGTTTAAAAAGCCTTGAGCATGTCGAAGTCTTACCTTACGTTACATTGTATGGTTGTGTACTTGGTTGCTATATCTTTATGGATATACTAGTCGTGACTACGATTGCTAAGTTAAGCTTGTATTTAAAAAAATCTGAAATCCCTATGATTTCCTGAAAAAAATGTATTTCTATATAAAATATACTTAAAAAATATCACAAAAAACGCGCCTTTCGATACTATAAAGCAAATTAAAATTAATAGAGTACTTGCAGTTAACCTAAAATTATGAAATTTGGCAACTAGTATCTACAGATAGTACTAGTTTGAATTTCAAAAAAGGTCGAGACCTCCATTATTTGTACAGAACCCCCGGAGGGCGAGCCCGACTTATGCTTGTCCGGTTTTTTTTGACATTATTTCATACACCTATTACAAATATACAATCAAACAATATTTATGAAATTGGACATGTGGAAAGTATTTGTCATTTTAATTAGAATACTGGGTTGGTTCTGGAAAAGGTGTGAAAATTCATTAAAAAAATATGAATCTTTGATTATTGGCATGATAACATTGCACAGTAGGAAAATTCGCTAAAAAAGTAATGAGAATAAAGTGACATTTACTTTGTTTATATATAGTTCGACACGAGTACTGCAATGAACTGACAGGACGTGTTAATTTACATCAGTGATGATCACGTAATAAGTTAATAGGAACATTATCTACCTACTTCCTCGTAAAATTTGATACAAGTACTTTTCTTAATTAGGTGTTTTGTTTAAAATATTTTTAATAGGATGTTTTTAAAGTGAGATTTCTAATGAAATCAAATTCGCTCTTCTAACGAAAAATCGATTGCAAGGAATAACAAACAGATATATTAAAAAAAAAATCCTTATCGCTAAAAATGGAAAAAATTGTGTAACATAAAGATTTTCGGCGATGGATTATGAGTTATTTGTAATTAAGATGTGTTCTAATATATATATATTAGAACACATCTTAACCCATATGGGTTCGATACCCATTTGGAGTTCCTCACAATTTTTACTGTCATTTAAGAGATATGGAATTTTATTGTATTAATAAATTATATAAATACTATTATTACTTTTTGTTGAAGTAATAAACGACGAGATTCATTAATAATGTCCATAACTTAATTAGAGTAAAATTAATATCAAACAATATTTCAGCTGTAAACAGATTATATCGGCTTTAATAAATAACTTTTAATTATGAAACTAATTTAGCTGTTACGAAAGTATTGATTTTTCACAAACAACATAATGTTAGTATTTTAATATTATTTCAGAAAAACTTTAGCTTTCTTTCTTCCCTTTCAATAGTAGATATATTACACTTATGATTTCTAAAATCCTTGTGGGTTCGATTTCTTGCTCTGAAATCAAGACGAAACCCGGTGAAAAATAAAATATATAAACAACTCAAGTAAAGTAATTTAATTAAGTTGACTAATTTGAGGTTACTATTTTTTTTTCTTAAAAGAATTCTGGGTAATTTTAGAGCTTCCTAACAATCTCTAAAGAAACTACACCGAAACCGATTTTTCTACGCAAATAAAAGATATCCTGAAATGTCTTAATATAATAAGATTTTATTTTCCTAAAATTCACACAAGCAAAATCGCGGGCGAAAGTTTGTATTTATATAATACTTCCAAGGCAGTAAGTATATCATGTTGAATTAACTTCAACTTCCAAGAAAACTACCAAAAAGTTAAACTAACAAACATTTTCGTTTCAACTCGTTCTCTCTGTAGCAATACTAAACTTTAGTATTAAAGTCACGTGCTCGGACTCAAAATGAACGTTTTCAAAATTGCAAACGTAGTATAGTATAAACGCTTGAATTTGTTGGCTTAGTTTATGAGAAAATATGGAAATTACATACATATAATTAAGTTATTTATTCCACACGTTGGGTAGGAAAAAATAAACCTAGGCCAAGCCTTGTCTCGTTTCAAAGAATAAAATATATTACTCTATCGATTGGCAATTGTTTTTCTGTGCTACATCGACAAAATTAATTTATTTAAATGATAATTATATTGGGAATAACATAAAATCATTAAAACTACAGTGTTTATGTGGTATTTATTCGAAATATTACTTTGTCGTATTCGATTCTATATAGGTAGAATATTTTTACTGTACTTTGTCAATGCTGTCTGTCACTCAGTTACAGATTATAGATTTTCAAAATCTGGAAAATCTTTTAATGGAATTCTATGAAAAAACGATTTTATCTTAATATTTTTATTATTGTTATTTAATTTTTGGTTTTATATAAAGTAGTATTTTATCTTTTCATTAGACTAGTTACTAGACTTATGATCTTCTTATTTGTAACGATTCTCTTTGACTCTATAGACAATGGGTTCACTTGCATGAGCATAACATGTCGTCTGCAACTAAAACGCTAGCTATTAAAAATTCTAGTCTAAAAATAATACGAAATTATTTACTTTATTCGGGAATATATTTGTATTTTTTTTGTAACCAACAACGTAATACATTAATTAACACGTTAACGTCAATTTTTGCGGCGTTGAGTTTCGCCACCTATTAAACAATGTTAAGAATTCGAGCGGAGAGTAGGATCAGAATTTTTTAATACTACTTTTTTCTTACTTACCCTATTATATACGGGATAGAGCCTAAAATTGACAAAAAAAACTTTACAAAAGTATATTTTTAATTTGGGATAGGAAACTGAACCTGCATTCCATTAGCTAAAAAACGATTACTTTCGTACGTATTTAATATACTTGTTATATGAATTACTAGAAACGTATAATTTTCCTTAATCAACTAAACAATAGAACTTATGTCTATACAATTAAGATTTAAAACTAACGACATCTTTAGTCACCTATACGAGTACTCCATACACTAGTAGTATGAGGCTTACATTTTTAATCTCTCATACGTTCCTGAGATAAAAAGTAACTTTTTAAAGATATGTAGAAAAAGAAAGGTCAAGTTCAAGATTCTTTCTTCAATATAATAGTACTGCGGTGTGCTATAAATATACCTATTATTTAGCTTCACGCTGTCTCTCACAAATAGCAGGATAGGCGAAAGAAATAATATTAAGACAGCACATGTGCTGCAGAATTTTTGAGACATTCTTGAGTAGCGGAACTTAACGCCACCCATTCTCTTGTTACCAGAACGATAAAGATAAAATAGTTCATTCCCCTATCCGTTCCAATAAACCTTGGCGTTTATAGTTAAATATTTTTTTCTGATATTAGAATTGTATAGGATAATCTGGCTGTCAAATTAAGTTTTAAACAAAGGAAACAACCTTCTAGGACCAACTATCGCGTTCACTTTTATTTAGAAAAATATGCTACTTTTCTCTTGTTCCCGCACAGCAGGGTAAGCAGGGAGAACGTAGTCTTAAATGGCGGAATGAATGGCAAAAAATAAAAAATCCTATACTAGTAACTCAACTTTTCTTGTAGAAAACAACTAAATAAAACAATGTATCACACACAACTTAAAGACTTTAAAGGCAGTAAACAGTTGTTCAAGGAACAACAGGATGCCACCGACGATTACCTTTTATTACTCAATTTGAGCTAACAATAGTCATTTCTAAAAACGTTTTCGGCTAGACTAAAGGTATTCTCGTTCTTGTTAAACTTTTAATAGATTTGTTAAATGTGAAGATCGAAAATACAGTAAATTTAGTCGAATTTATATAGAACTATACTTATGTAAATTTGATGGTTGTGGGTTTGATACCCATTTAGGGATTATATGTGAATTTAATTTTCCTACAGTGATAGACAAACTGCGGCGTTAAGTTCCACTAGACAATTCGAAAATGAAGTCGACTGTAGGGAACGGAGTGTCATATAACGTTTTTCCACTGCCAGTACGGAGCAAAATTGTTTTGGATTTTTTAATTTTTAAAAAAATCATCACTCGTTACACACGATGGTTGTGGATTCATCATCTGAGGAATATTTTGGTTTTCCACTTCACATGTTTTGTTAGAGAAAGGAAATGAAAATAATTCCCCCAAGTCAGGATTGAACCCACAACAAACGGGTTTAAAGTCAGATGCTGTCTTATTAAAATCATTTGTATGTAGTTATGCAAAATTTTGCCTTAAGAATTGAAAAAAGGTAATACGCCTTTGTCTTTGCTTCTATAAATAATTCGGAGATTTATTATTAAAATTTCTCGGATCTTCACAGAAAGTTTATATATTAATTTTTAAAATAAAAAGTTGGATATGAAACTTAATAAAATGTTCAAGGCTCATGGATGGTAAAAAGTTGTAAAAAATACCTGTTTTCTTCAAATTTTCTCGGCGTAGGAATTGAAACTTCAAAGAGTATTTACACGTCTTTTTAGGGTTCCTATCTCAAAAGAAAAAAGGAATCTTCATGGGATCCTTTTGTTTTCCATTTGTCAAAACCATTTATCTCAAAGGTGTAAAACAATTTAATGTTAGATTTCAAGAGTACAAAGAAATTAACACAATCTACTACCACCGTTCACATTTCAGGCATAGTTCCACTGCGCCAGAAAATCATAAATTTTAAAATGTCTCTTTGAAAATCTTAAATCCGGTACATATAATATTAAGTATATCTAGTAACCTTGAGCTTGTTTGCTTGTAAATATCAAAATTATCGATTTACACTACAAAGTTTTATAGCTTTAGGCATATTTGCAAGAGTGTTGTCGTAATTATTAATAGTCTGCAAGTTGAATTATAGACAAAATCAATATGCGAATAGATACGTTTATAATACAGTAGAGTCTATATTTAATTATTATATAGGTATCTAATTTTTTATGTGTACTTACTCGTAGTTTTAAGATACTTCGTTCCTAATTTTCCGCTGAATTCTGGAGGCATTAGGTGCATGCAGAACTCAACGCCGAGCTTTACGTTTAATTAATTAATTTCCTCGAATGGAAATCGAACTCACAACATGTCACGTTCACAGTCACACCCTTTTACCCCTGCGCCACGACTGACCTCAATTAAAATTTATCATTATTATTCTTTATTCACATCAATAAATTATAAAAAATATTCTGAATAAGTTTTATTTAAAATAATGAATAACCTTTCATATTTCAATAACTATTAATATTTTTATTTTCATACATATATGCTTTTAAATGATCCATTGTTAACTTAACAATTGCATATAATTACTTATTTTTGTTACATAATATTTTCACGATTGGCCTATATTTTACAAAAGTAGTGCGAAATGTGGTAATTATTCTTTCAATCGTTCCCTGCATTGTAAATTTATGGATATCTTCCCGTTTTTCACGCATTTTGCGTGTTAGGTTCGAGGGCTTGGTAAAAAATACTCTATTTTATATGTCTATCAAACGAACAAAGAAACAACAAACAGTATATGTATTTAAAATATTTTCATTTTGTCGGTCTGTATAGACAAAGAGCTTATAGTAAGAAGGCTTTAAAAGAGATCAAAAAGATCCTGTCTGAAAATGGGCACCAAATAACCAATGAAAAAACAAAATATAATCAAATATCTATTTTTAGACTTTTGTATCCAAAGGATAAAACGTTACCCTATTACTAAGTCTCCGCTTTCCGTCCGTCTGTCCTTCTGTCACCAGGCTGTATCTCATGAACGGTGAAAGTAAGACAATAGAATAGATATTTTCATAAATAAGTCGCGAGTCCGACTCTCATTTGTTTAGCTTTATGCTTTAAGCCGCGTATTGCAGGGCAAAAATAACCTGGTAAAATACTCTGTTTTTTTTGTTTCCACCCGATTTTAGAGACATTAAAATAGGAGTAATAATAATAATAGGATAGGAGTGGCGAGCATTAGGGGAAGCCTATGTCCAGCAGTGGACCTTAAAAGGCTGATGGATGTATAAAAATATATTACCCCGATGGAATATCAAACCCGGAATCATTTACTGCTGTGCCATGATGGACAAAAATGGTCATATAATAGATGTAGGACAAATCAATTTTCTGTGTTACACAAGATTTTCCCAGTTCTTTTTTCATGCGCAATGCTAAGTGAAATTGACATTTCATTGTTCCAGATACCATCACGTTTATTGAAATATTGAAATTCGCACGTGATACGATAACTGAAAGATGACTTAATGAAATGTCGACAATGTTTTTTATTTTAAATTTAACTTTGAAATTATATTTCTTATGTGATTCTTATTTAACAAAGAATATTAGTTTATTCCTTGTTAAATAAGAATCGAGAAGTAAATAGAAGTAAGAAGTAAATATTTTAAATAAATATAAATTGGTAGGCCCTTTTAGTACTTCAGTATAGTTAATTTTTTAGCTTCACGTTGTACCCTATACATGGTAGTGTAGGCAGAGGGAACTTGGGAACTTAGTGTTAAGACACTAAGATACTTCCGTACTCTAAGTTATTTACATTAATTATATTTTTTTCAGTCTTGATACTAAGTTTTCCATGCCTACTATGCTTTGTCGAATAAGGTGTAAAACTAAAAAAAATATCTGTATGATTCAACTATTCTTCAAAAGCTTTTATTTAAATGTATAAAATATAGACACTCACACACATTGACAGACAGAACACAATGCTATGTTTACCAGTAAGCCCGATAATGATATAAAGAAACATTCCCCCGATTAGGATTGGAACCCACAATCATAACATTCTAATTGGTTTATCAATTTCAACTCAATATCACGCACAACGGCCCTAAATTTTAATTTATAATACATTTTCATATAATTCCGGAGCATCATCTCTTCATTTGTACGCTGGCTGAGTTACGTACCCAAAGTTTGGCAACAAGGTTCTGTACTTATATAAGTTAGGTTCAATCTAAAGTTCAAGCGATTCACTCATTAAGTCAAATCAGTTATTTATAGTTGTTTGAACAGACATTCTCTAAGTTATTATGCAATCTATATAGTAATTTAGCAATAGATCTACTAGTAATATTATAAAGCTGAAGCGTTTGTTTGTTTGAACGTGGTAATCTCAGGAACTAGTGGTTTCAATAGAAAATAACTTTTTGTATTATTTTTAGTCTACTTATTATTGAAGACTATTATAAAACGTCAATCAATTCAAATCAGCTTCACGCTGTATTACACAGCAGGGTACGCTGAGGGAACCTGCTTACCTAATGTTAAGATACTCCTCTCCACGCAATGCTTTTACAATTCGGGTAAAAATGAAACGAAAGTATTTTAGTGTGAATATCTTACACACTAGATTCCCAACAATTTCCTATAACAAAGCAGCGTGAATATACAAATAATTAAATTCCTAGCTTTACAGAATAATTCAATCACAATTTGTTATGAAACGCAATATACTATCGAAACCATTAAACGCTATGACACATAATGAGGGTATTTACACGCTTTGGTAAATACGTATGCGATTATAATGATTAATATAAGCAAATTGAAAATGATTTGTATACCATTTGTATGTATTTTCATGTGACAAAGACTTTTCTTTGTTCCATGTTTTTTAGTTTCATATAAAACTAGCAAACCACTCGCGGCTTCGCACGCTTAAACTTATTGTTATATTGTAGCCAAATTATACACTAGGTCCCCAGGTTCCCTTTGTCTACATTGCTATATAAAAATATTTTCCATTACTGACAGAACGCAGAGCTGTAATCATTAGGTTTGAAAAGCTGAAACAGGCACGTATATACATATGTATGTAGATACAAGGTAACTTGAGTGATGTAGTTAAGCTACATTATTATTCCAAATTCTTACGGTTTTACGGAGGCCAGAGTGACATGTTGTGGGTTCGATTACCGCTCAAAGAAATGAAATATGTAATATTTCAATTATTCGCTCTGATGTCCAGGCAAAACGCGGCGTTGAGTTCCGCTACTCATCACAATGCCTCCAGAATTCGGCGGAAAGTTGGAAGCGGAGTGTCTTAATACCTCTCTGTTTACCCTGTTACATGTAGAATACAGCGTGAAGATGAAAAAAAATACGCCTTAATTTAGAAGTCCACGTAAATGAAGTAGCGAGTGGCAGTTTGTGTTCTATATAAGTAGAACCCATGACATAGGTTGACATTTGATCTCCTATAAATCTTCTAAGAATTTCCCAAGAGGCTTACATATAAAAGACTATTTAGCCAGTGAAGAGTTCGGCCTAATTTTTTGTAAGAAAACTTTCCAAAAATATATTATCAACGCATGAAAGACATTTTATAGTAGTGTTAAAGGAAAACGTCACACTAAATCGACACATTTTCTGTCACTTTGGACTTATATTAGGAGCCCTTATATTGCTTTAATTTCCTATTGAATGGGCTTGTTATTTTTAAGTAAAAACTGTTATTATTATTAAAATTAATTAATTATTGATATTATATTGATTTTCAGATTTAATATATTTTAAAACATAGGCGTAGGTTTTATATAGTAATCAAATATGTATAATGAAAATGAAAATAGGTCATTCCACTAAATTAGACTCGAACCTACAATCGCCGCGTTTACAATCAGAGATATCTCTCAACGCGCCACGATGACTTCAAATATAAATTTATTTTATATACTAAAAGGTACCTGTATATATATAATAAAATTAATATTTCACAAAACATACTTTTTCTTATTTCATAAGCACGCGTTTCTTTTCTTTTTGTGAAAGTAAAAAATGAATTTCGCTATTCGTGGAATGAAAATATTAAAATTCAAGCATATTGTGCACCTTAGTAGCCATCTGGCGGGGTTATTGTAGGCACCCCTTTGTGGCAATAGCAGCTCTCTTTACACGACTACTTTATGTTTTTTATGGGTTTTGAGTAAATATAATATTTATTATGTTTTTTTTTAAACAAGCCTAAATTTCAAATTTACAGTTGAAACCAGCTGTGAAGTTTATTGAGGCTAGTGTCGCGCAGTCGGACAATGTGTATAAACGCGATGGGTGTGGGTTCGAGCTTCGTGAGGGTGGAATTAAATATATAACTGGACCACTCTTAAAAACATGCAT
>FASU01007522.1:1245-15581 GCA_001486225.1 Heliconius pardalinus sergestus | reverse complement strand
TATAAAGGCCTAAGTAGAAGCTACCTTTTTCAGAGGTTTTTTCGATTGCGCTACTTGTGGTTCATCAGTAGTTTCTTCGCCAGGTTTTATTGGTGCTTTAGATAGTTTAATTTGTGATATTTCATCGACAGGCTCTTCTGGTTTAAGTACACCCTTTTTAATACTAAGACGTCTAGGTTCTTCTTCAACCTATATCATTATTGATATGAATTAATTTCGTGTTTTATACGAATCAAAAAATATAGAACGGAATATCTATTTGATTAACAAAAACGACTAACATTTATATAAATAACAGAGTACATTTATTTTAAAATTATACCTTTTCTTTTGGTTCAACTTTAGGTTTTTTCTCAGGTGCAGAAGTAGCAAGTGATGGCTCCTCATCTGGCTGACTTTTAACACTTTCAGACAATGACGCGCGTTTTGTCTGAGATTAACGGTAATAATTTTAATATATAGTATAGTCAAGAAAATAAAGTATATTTAAATATGTAGAGTATTTTCTGTCATGTCCTTACCTTAGGTGTGTCATTAACTTTTTGTTTCTTTTCAAGTGGTGTGGGTGTAATTCGTTCATATTTCTCCAGAACAGGACGCTCATAATCATCAACAAACTCCAATTCATCCTAAAGTAAAAATGGTTTTAGCACATCTAAATGTTAACACAACACAACACAACACATGACAATTAGATTACGTTTTAGACACTTATAAAATATTTTTTTTAAATATTTTTTTATCGCATATCTATTTGTTGTCTAAAATATATATTTGTTTGTTTTTTACATCTATACAGAATAAATATAGTTAGAGACAAAAATGTACTTACTTCTTCTTCCTTCTTTTTAGAAACAACTTTCTTTTTGATAACCTTTTTCTTTTCCTCAGTCTTTTTAGTTACCTTCTTTTCTTCTTCAGGTTTAGGTTCCTCTTTAGGTTTTACTGGCTTTAATTTTGGAATGCCTTCAATCTTGGGCTCAGCTTCTGGACCTTTTTCTGTTTTCTTTTTCTCAATCTTTTCTAAGAGAGCTTTCTTGTCTTCCTCAGTTTTAGCAGTCTTTTTCTCAAGTATTTTTTTTGCTTCTTCTATTTCTACTTCTGCCTTTTTCTGTTCCTGTATCTTCGATTCCACTTTTTTAGATTCTACCTTAGCTTCAGTTTTTTTACCTTCAATTTTAACTTCCTCATTTTTGGCTTCTATTTTAACTTCCTCTTTCTTTATTACTTTTTTAGCAGCTGCTTTCTTTTCTTCTATGACAATTTGTTCCTCTTCTTTTTGTTTTTCTACAGCTTTCTGCTAATTAAAAAAAGTGGTAAACCCGATAAATATAAATATTTATCTCTTAACTTATCAAAAATAATTCATCATTATGATTTAAATAACTATTCTTTTTTTATGTTGCAATAACAAACCTTTTTCTCTTCAATGTGATTTTCTTCAATAATCGACTTTTCCTCAACAATTGACATTTCTTCTTCTGACTCTTCAATAACTGTAGTTTCTTCTTCTTCTTCTTCCTTCTTCTTTTTCTATATTTATACATGAGTTAAATAAAATATTTATAAAATATATATTGACATGAAATATTTCTAATATATTTATACTTACTTTTTCTTCAATAATTGTTAAATCAGCACTAGATTCGTCTTCTCCAAATTCATTTCGTATCACAACTCTGTAATTGGCTACATATTTTGTTGTTACTTTTCTGATAAAAAGTCGAGCGTTCGTACCATCGAAAGAAGTGCTTATTTCTGAAGAATCCCTGATAACAGTAGAATTCTTATACCATGTACATCTGCAGGACTGGTCTGACGTTTTCAGGACAGCAATAAACTCGGCTTCCTCATTTTCTTTTCTAGCCTAAATATAAATAATCACATAGTATCAAAAATATATTTAAAATAGAATTTTAAAAAAGACACAAACATATTTAAATTTATGTTGCGGTAAATAAATATATAATGTCATTTAACATACCAAGCTCCTAAAGTGTTTAATGATTTGTGGTTTTTCTCCCTTTTCCTCAGGAATATCAGTAATTTCAACTTGTTGAGATGTTGCCTCACCTTTCTCGTTTTTAGCGACAAGTTTATATGATCCTTTATCATATTGCGACACATTCGAAATTTCTAATTTGACTGCAAACTCGCCCTAAAAGATATACGACGAAATCATTTACGTCTTACATAACAATGTAAAATAATCTATAGATTAAAGTGATAAATCATAGAGATTTACATATATAATAGTAGAATATATTTACCTCTCTAACAGGTTCTATAAGAACAGTGTGCCTAGAATCTTCTTTAACCGCACTAGCTTCTTTGAACCACGTGCAAGATGGTGCAAATTTACTTAATACTTTACATTCAACAATTACAGTCTTCTTTTTAATTATTTTAATGATCTTTGGTTTTTCTTTAATAACTGGAATGACTGTAAGAAAACAATAATACGTACATTTATTCACGACTAATAATATTATATTATAATAAACTATATTTATTTTATTTTGGATTAAAATTTCTACATACGACAGTATTTTAATATATTTAAAAATTGTTTAAGAACTTACTTTCAATATTGAGCGTAAGATTTGCATTGAGCTCTCCAAGTTCATTTTTGATATTGCATTTATACAATCCGGAGTCTTCAATACCAGGGTCGATAAGTTCCAAAATTATCGTGTAAATATCTTCTTTTACTTCTACCCTAGTTTTTATTTTCGTCGAGTCCCTGATTTCCTTACCCTCGTGGTACCAGACGATCGTTGGTCTAGGACTAGCTTTAACTTTGCAACCCATTATAACCAGTTTACCATTTTCTTTTGATTGAATTGTAGGTTTTTCAACAAAAGTTGGTCCTTCACCCTCAGGTTCGGGTTCTGCTTCAATATTCAAGTTAAGATTAGCATTGCTTTCTCCAAATTCATTCCGAACATGACAACGATAGGCGCCACCGTCCGCTGCCGTTGGGTTTGTTAAAAGCAATACCAATTCATAAACATCCTCGCTAATGATTGATGATTTTATTTCTATTTTACTGCTAGCCTTGATAACGTTCGAGCCTCTGTACCACGTAACTTCTGCCACCGGCTTGGCTTTACAGACACAGCGCATTGTAATAAGCGTGCCATCTTCGTTGGGAATGATTCGAGGTTTTTCCACAAATGACGGTGCAAAACCATTTTCGTCATCCCCACCTAAACAACATAATGCAATTTATACTGATTTGTCATTATAACAATATAATATCATGCAGCATTAAAGCTTTAGGCCTCACATGCGACGCTACTGAATGCGTACTTTACCCAATAATTTAAATTTGAATATACATATTTCAATCTCTTATTACCTTGGAAGTTTAGAGCAATATTTGCATTGCTTTCACCAAACACATTGAAAGCGTTACATCTATAATTTCCACCATCTTCCTGTGTAGGACTTAAAATTTCTAGAGTAAGGTTAAAAGTATCTTTTCCTATAGCTTTCCTAGACATTTTCATTTTAGCACCGTCCCTAATCTCTTTGTCACCGTGAAACCAGGTAATGTCGGGCACGGGGTATGCTTCTAAGATACATTCCATTATTAAAATATCTCCCTCTTGCCTAATCGTAGGTTTTTTGGGAAATCTAGGTGCTTTGCCATCAGGTATTCTGTTTAAAAGATTAAGAGTTAATAAATATCCTAAGCCGAAAAGAGAATACTTTAAATATTGCTAAAATCAATCTTACTTTGGTTTATCCCCACCCTGGAAATTTAAATTAATTTTTGCCACGCCTTCACCGTGCTTATTTTTAGCCACAGCCCTGTATTCTCCTTTGTCAGAATTTTCTACCCCTATAATTTCTAATCGCGCCATATGATATAACGTTTGATCCTCTTCTAATGATATTTTGTATCGACTGCTTTCTTTTATTAATTTCTTTCCATGGTACCTGCGTGCATGTTTACGCATTAAGATACAAAGTTAAATTATAAGGACATTAGAATATTTTCATTTTCTAGATTTTGTCCTTACCATGTGATGGTTGGTTTCGGTTTGCCAACACATCGACATTCGAACGTAATTTTGGTACCATCCTCCGATTGCCTGATGACAGGTCTCTCCGTAAATGTCGGTTTGATAAAGTCTTCAGGTACGGGCGCTTCATCGCCTATATCAGTGTTTATATTAGTAAATTCTTTTCTGTTAAATTGCCACGAAGATTTGCAGCTTTGCCATTAAAATCATTGGAAATTTGTGAAATATTTAAGATGTTTTCTAACGATTTGTGTACGTATTAATAACAACTCAGGTTGGTATATAATAGTTAATTGAGGAAGAATATAGTTAAATATATCAAATAGATACATAAATAAACTTCATTATTTCATCTAAATTGATTCTAAATATATCCCGATCAGTACGCATTACAGTTGCTAAGGTTACTTAAATGTATTTATATACGTGCTTACGCGCAAGCAAAGTAAAGGTTTCAAATTTTAAAAACATTTAACACAATTTAAAGCGCTCGGGTGTGCCATGTTAGTCAAGCTTTAGCGATACATATATATATGAGATATGAGGTCTAAATATATTTAATATATATTTATTAGTATAATGCACTTTTTAAATATGTTTAATTTTATGTGGGTTTAATATGTGTTTCATTTCTTTAAATTTATGAATTACATTTAAGTCACATTACTTGTTCTTCACAGAAAACATCTTAAAATCTACATAAATTAAAATATGGAATAAAAAAATTGAGTAACTACATTTTTTTGTGAATTAGTTAATGAAAAAGCTTTGCTGCAAATTCTACGTTCACAATAATGAGATCTAATATATTTATGAGATTAGAATCACACATACAAATAAGCATCAACAATGTAAAGCAACATTTAATCAAAAAAATATTTTTATATTTAATTCATTTTAAAATAAGATTTTGTGTTATGTGTAATTGTTTGTATGTGTGCATTTTAAATGTATTAACATATTATGTGTATTTGCAGTGTATTGGAATATATGCGAAACTTCATACATGTTTTATTCCTTCTTATACAGTTGATAAGTAAATCACTAATTATGTATTAAACAATTATAATAGAGATTGAACATATAGAACTTTGTGAGTATTTTTTTTATATTCCCATTTTTATTATAATTTAACTTCCTACAATTATAATATTTATTTAACTCACTGTCGAAGTTCAAGCTGATAGTAGCGTTGCTCTCGCCGAGCTCGTTCTTGGCTGTAACTCGGTACTTGCCAGCGTCTTCCACTGTCACGTTGTTGATCTCTAATGAAGCATAGTACGATTTGCCGTCTTTGCTTACTGTTAACTGAAATCGAAAAAATATAGAGCGTTATTTTTTTTATTTAACCCCTTAAAAAGATTTTATAAATATAGATTTGTATTTTTTTATAGTTTTTATAAAATGTGTTGTTACAGTAAATTGAGGTTAATGGCTTAACTGAAGATGTCTTCTTGAAATATATTTAGGTCAAGGTCATCTTTAAATAATTGATATACTCTTTATATATATATTTTTCTGCTAATAATATAAGAAAACCTTCGCCATTTCAAAGATTTCTATGACAATAGAATTCATCTAGTTAGATGAATTATCAAGTTATGTCTTTATCCTTTTATGCTTTAGTACTATAGTTTTAGTTAGAGTGTTGTTCAAAAACTTATTAATATTTTTTTATAATCTTAAAAGGGGTGATTTTGGACCGACCTTGGTTAATAATGATAACAAAAAAATATTTCCGATACGATGAAGTAATTATCTTTTTGTTCTTACGACAGTGCTTCCTAAATATAATACAAAGAAATCAACCAGTTTATTCTCTTTAGAAAGCTATATAAAAAAATTGCTTTACGCTGTACTCAGGCTGTAGGCAGAGGGAATCTAGTGTTAAACTCAGACCATTCTTTATTTTTCGCCATTACGAAAGTATTGCGTGTTGAGTGGCGAAACTTAACGCCAAACTTTTGCCTTGTTGTCTATATATAAATAAATAAAAAAATATTCCTCGAGTGGAGATAAAACCCACAACCATCACATTACACCACGAAGGCCTCAATCTATTTTATATAATTGACGTTTATTCTTTATATAATAAATATCTATTAAAATACCTTATGTCTCGGACTATGTTTGACTTCCATAGTGTTGTGGAACCAGGCTACGCTGGGCACCGGCTCAGCCTCGATACGGCACTCGAATATTAGTCGCTTGCCATCGTCCTCTTGACGAATGGCTGGTTTGCGCGCGAAAGTTGGCGCTTTACCGTCTACTTGCCTGTTAGAAAAACAATTAAATAAAATAAGCATTTTAATATAACAATTATAACTATTTGTAGGGCTTTAGTAAGAAAATACACTAGCAAAAGTAATTTCTTTAAAAAGTTACCAAGTAAAAATTGTGAAACTTACTTTTGTTTTTCTTCGTCCGCGGCTGAAAAATAAAACGATTTATTATAACTTTGTACTATAGATCATTATTGATACATTTCTTATTTAGTAAATGTAAATTAAACGTAATTCTTCTATTAAAACGAACTCAGGACCGTCGCGCCTACACACGCTTCTGCCACTGCGTCACGACGGCCTTTAATGTTAATATTAGATGTTAAAGTTTTAAATCTAACGGGTTGATCAAGATTGATTTAATGGGAAGCGCTCTTAAACACATCAAATTCGTAAAATACTGTTCTAACAGTTCCTGTGGTTGAAAGTTTACTTTGAATAACACCAAGCAGACGTAAACATTGGAATCCCAATAGAGGTGATCTCAGAATAAATCCAGGTGTGAGATATTTCCAGCTGCTTTAAATGCAATTGATTAATATTCGGCACAAAGATTTACTGTAATGTATGGCACTGGCTCGTTTTTAATGGTCTATAACTCTGTGTTGTTACTTGTTACTGATCGAGAGTTCCTGGAATCCTTGAACACGTCTATAGAATTATTATTGCATTTTTTTATTAAAGAAGCTTATAAAAGAAAGTTAAGTGACACACTTTATTGATAATTTTATATAGAATTGCTATCTCGTTATAGTTTTAAATAAAGATATATTTTTTTCTTACATCATGCGATATAAGTTACTAGTCTTGTTACTGTCGTTTTACGTTCATCTTAGAATAGTTAGACAGCGAGCTTAAATGATTATATTAATCATGTTTGGTATCCAAAAGGAAGTCGAACCCACTACCGCTGTTTGTACAGTCTGAATTCTGATGCTTTGGAATTATAATGACACTAAGGCACAGATAGTAGGCCATTTTTTTTTTAAATAATCTACTGAAATGTATAATATCACAGTAATTCAACACCTTTTATTTTTTTCTTATTTTACACCAAATATTTATTTCATAAGACTATTTTTAAATACAAAACCAATAGTTATGAGTTATTCATATTGTTTATTCTCATGTTTTTCTTGTACATGATTGTCGTCACATTCACTCATGTCCGATATATTTGGCTCAGAGATCAGAGATCGGTTAGAAGGAGTCGATCGTTAAATTTTTGTTGACATTTATTTTTATATATGACTAATGGAGATATTTTCGTGTAACGAAAGATAGTGTTGAATTACGTTAATTATTATTTTGTTTTGTCGAAGAACTTATTAAAAAATGGTATAAAATACTTTTTATATGAAACTCTATACATTTGTCCTGCCGTAGTATCATGTAATGGCAGAAAGGATTTGGCAACATTATATTTTATAATTTCACGACAATTTCCATACCATGCCTTTTAAGTAACGTAACTCAACACCGCGCTTAGTTTACCAGAAAGAACAAGGCAAGTAAAATAGCAAAACTCTAGCAGGAATAGAGCCCACAACTATACTATTATTAGACATTGATAAGGTCACTTCTAGCCCTCATAAATGTAACGCTTACTATATTATTCAATTTACTGTACCTTAAAATTCCATGTTTCATAAATAATTAACTTATTAATTTTAAAAATAAAAACAACAATAACTTAATTATTTACCATTCATTGATAAAAATAAAAATATCATAGCATAGGAACTTTGTGACATTATCATCACCACAAAACCTGTTTAATTTTGCATGAACTATTAACTATAATATTCCAAAGATATGGAACGGACGACCTCCAATTTAAAAATTAATGAAATTTAAACATGTTACTACATTCTACGGGTGTAAAATAAACAGACACTCACGGCTGAAGTTAAGATTGATGGAGGCGGCCACCTCGCCCATCTTATTCTTAGCCTTCACTTTGTAAAGCCCCGCGTCGGTCTCGATCACGTCGTCCAGCTCCAGCACCACCAGAAACTTATTGTTGGCGATGCTCTGGATCCTTGGTAAGAAATAAGGTAATTTAAATAATCACATTTTATTTCTGTTTTAGCTTCAGCTATCCCTGGCTGGCAGTGGGACCCTAGTGTTAAGACACCCACGACAAACTTTTGAGGCATTGCGTGTTGAGTAGTGAAACTCAACACCACGCATTGTATGGTTAACAAAACGAGAAACTTTTTTTAATTATTTTGACTTTATTTCAATAATGAATTAAAGCTTAAGTTGCACCGATAATTTCATAATAGATTAAAAATTAATAATAATAATTATATTTGTAGCGTTAAGTATTTTGTATTATTAAAAAAGCTAATTTAAATCTTTAGAAAATATAGTAAATTTAAAACTACAATAAAAAAAATTATGTGTAATAATTTTGGTTTTCCCAACTAGCTATATTTCTACAACGTAGATGTTAGAAACGTATTTAAACCTAATAATTATATATTACGTATAGGCACTAATATAAAATCAATACAATGTATTTTATAGTACTGTATTGTCCTTTTTTATTAACAGACGGTGGAACGTGCCAATTGTGTCAGCTTCCGATTATCTTGGCTTCGTCAAAAGGAACATTAAGATTAAATCGTCAATCGGTCAGGCGACCGTGTCGTTGGCCCCATCATTGCTATGCAAATTAATTGTCCAATTACCCCTTGACAAAATAAAACGCTACTGCAACATATGGGTACTTAAATGTTTTAAGTCAGCTATCACAGATGTATATGACGACAAGTATTCTACGTATATTTTCTGAAAGCTCATTTAATTACAACTTTATGAGAGTAAACAACAATTATAGATATATAAAAGAACACATTTGTTGTTAGTCGCCTTTTAAATTTATTGTACAGGTGAATGATGTTGATAGCAATATATATTTAATTAAGAGTGTCTTCTCGTACATGTATTTCAAGAAAATGTATTAATAAGTATTTGTGTTATTGTAAACTTTATTAATATAAATAACGTTAATTAACTTTATTAACGTAAATTTGTATTGCATAGGTTGCAGTATGAGGGGCTCAAAGCAGTGCCTGAATTTTGAGATCAAAGCGTACGTTTAAGGATATATTAACGCCAACACAACTACTCCGAGAAACTAAACAAATTTGAAATTATTCTGCTACCGTCTTTGAAGTAAATTCTAGAAATAAATAAATGCAATCTGCAAATATTAAGATCAATTCTGTGAACGTATTTAACTGAGCCCGATAACCATTTTTCGCGATTATTAAGTTTAACTTTTTAAATTTTAGTTAAAATGTATATTAAATATTATGCAGGACTCTGACTCTGACTACCTCGCAGAGGATATAGCGTGAAGCTAAGTTAAGTTAAGCCTGAAATAGACCTTCATTATAGCTTAAAGGTGTTCTCGTTAAATCGTCTTTCGAGAACATAAATGTTTAGTTCTGAGGATATACCTATATAGTTTTAATTTTGAAAAGTATAACACCGTTACTAAATATAGTTGGAAAATAAAGCTCTTTAACGCGAACTAAGAACTGAATCATGAAATAATGTTGTGCCCACATAAGTATTTTAAATTTATCCGCTAAACCATAATTTTTCTCTAGCATGTTCAGGCGTACTTTTTTAATAAACTATAAAAAGGAGAATTCGTTACTTTTTATATAAAAAACGATCTACGTTATGATTTTAAACAGTCATAACGTAGATCATACCGCTGATTTAATTTGATAAAAGCTACGTCGACTTTCAATTTTATTAAAAAAGTTTTAAGCATTATTGAGAAAGTTGAACTTACTTAAACTGTGTCCTATTATCTTCTTTGAGCAGTTCATCGCTGCGGTACCAGCTGATCTCGGGCTTGGGAGATGCCAGCAGTTGGCACTCAAAGACCAGCTTGTTGCCATCATCCTCTTGACGCAACTGCGGCTTCTGCGTGAAGCTCGGGGCAAAATCGTCAGTCACCCCCATAGTGCTATGTGTTTGTCATCACTGTTTGAAAATTGTTTCTGTGCCCACTTGAAACGGACTTGAGGACCTGTTGAACAAAAATATGTATGAATGAATATTCTGTACAATATTTACAAGTTTCAAACCTTATTATAATTTAACTTTACTATATTTTTACTTCTAAATGTGTGAAAAAATATTATAAAATAATATGTGAATATTATTCAATTTTATTATTTATATTTAAGTCTAAGTAAAGTTGTTATATAAAACCTAAAAAAGGGATAATTTCAAATCGAAAATTAATTTTATAATAGGTAATATCATCAATTTAGAAGCTACAAGCATTTAAAATGAATAAGTCATTATAAGAACATACATGCATAAATTTTTCCACAATTTGTTAGACTTAGACATGTTTTTACATATTATTAGGATTTAGAAAAAAATATGCAATCTTAATTAAATTACTACAAAATATTATTAATAAATGATAAAAATAAAAACTATATTATTAAATTAAATAAATAGTACTTATAAAAAAATCAAAAACAAGCTTTTGAAAAAAAATAACTTAAAAGTAATAAATATATATTTTTTAATTTGAACTTAGAATAATATAAAAAGCGGAGGTTGCTATTTAACTGACCTATTGACATTATGCCCCCCACGCTTTTTTTACGATCAATTCAAATTAAAATAATGTATTTTCATTTTTTTTACAGAAGCATGTTTTTTAGATTTTTTAAATATTATTTACTATAAGTTGTAAATTCAAATAAATAAGTTGTGATCTTCAATCCGGGCATTAGTACCGATCCCTCGGTGGGCGAGTCCGGCTTGCACTTGAGCTGTTTTTATTTGTATTATTGCGGTCTTTCTTGACAAATTTCGGTTCGATTTCTACTGGGACGAATGAAATTATTTACACTTTCTATTCGTGTTTGTCTAATTTTGTTTTATATTTTTAGCTTCTGCGTGTGAGTAGAGAGAAACTAGTATTAAGACATTTGTTTCCTGTCTCCTGCTCATTGTTTTAAAATACTGAGTTTTTGGTCGCGGAACATTAGCCTTGTCTTACCGGAATTAAAAAATAAAAGTCATAAACAACATTTTCTGAAATGAAGCTATCATTTATATTTTCCGAATTATTATAAAATTATCCCCTTGTTTCCCTATTCTTCCAAATTTATAGCTAAGCTTAAATATACATACATTTTATTATAGGTAGGTAAAGCAAAAAGTCCTCAAAAAAAGTAAATCGAAATAATATAATTATTTAAAAAAGAATATTTTTTAACTGTAAGTAATTATTAATAAATAATTTATACATGTAGATGTATAAATTATGTACTTTTTATTTTGAATTAATATCCATTTTCTTAGTCCTTGATCTAAGGTCATCAATATTTTCTTTTATTTTACTACTTCTTTGGAACTTTATTGAAATTAGTAAAATTGTCACTTAATCTTTTGTAATGGTTTTAAGTTTCGAGGCCGTTGTGGCACAAACGTTTTTTGTTATTTTTCCATAAAGTAAATTAAGAGAAAGTGGGCACTGGATTGTGTCATACGAGGAAATTAAATTAATAAATTCTCCTAATGAGTTTCGAATCCCCGACCACCATGTTTACAAATGTGTTTCGGATGATCTCAGCTATCCCACTGCGTTACAAAGGCTCTAATATTTAAATGACTAATTTTATCAGCTATACCAATAAAATAAATTGAAATGTTCAAAAGGCAAAAGTATATATAAGTGTAAAGGTATACAGTGTATTAAGAAAATATTCATCTTTAGACAAGGACATGTTGTAAAAGAACGAGCATTAGATAAATATATTCTAGAACTAGTTGGTTTACCTTGAAATGTTTAAAATGTATAAGTTTTACTTTACAATTATTTTATAGTTTCACACCTCTCAACATACAACGCAATGAGCAGAGAAAGAATTAAGAGTTATATCTTAATATACCGAGCCAATACAATTGTATCTTCAAATGTAGACTGAATTCCAAACCATCCGTATTCGTACATGTACAGTCGGACAATTTTCTATTGTGCCATGACGGTGTAAATCGACTACTAGATTATCTTTTCAATACTGGGCTAAGCATGATATTATCAGTATCATCATATTACACGTAGTGGTCTCGAATGATCAGCAATACATCATCGCTAGTATCCAATAGATATTTGGCAGAAAGCTCTCAAATGACTCATATATCCAGCGGTCAGCGCCATCTGCCGGCAAGGTGAAGTGACGTGTGGGTGTAGAAGTTAGCAGTTTTCAGGAGTATAAGAAACGTCCCATCTATTTCTGTAATCGCTGAAGGCCTCGTGATCTTTTCATATTCTTAACTTCCGACGTTACCTAATAATCGTGTTGGTTTTATTTTGTTTTATTGGTTTTTACTTTATATTTTTTATTGCCATCTTTTAAAATATATTTTTTTATTTTAATATTTAAATTATATTAATATATTTAAGAAGAATTCAATATTTGATATTAATAATAATTAATCCAGTCTAACGTTCCAGTTAATCATAAAAAAAATAAAAAATACAAATAAATCACTAGACATACCGTTGAGAATAAATAAAGAAATCCAAGTCACAAAATCAATTCACCATAAATGCACAATCACACTAGATGAGTCAAAAAAAGTCAACAAAAGTAAAACTTTGGGTAAAGCGCAAATGTTTCAGGCAAATACGAAGTATATAGGGATGTCGCCGGCGGCGGGACGCGTCGGGTCGTTTTCGAAATCGTAACTAAACTATGAAATTTTGGCGTTTGGCCGAGGCGGTGTGGGAATGCGCGTGGGACGGTGCAGCCGGTTGGATAACCTACAGTGACGTATCAGTGCAGAGGTGTTTTCCGAAGAATAGAAAATGATCTAATTATCCCGGGGGATGTGGGAAACGAGATGACTTATCATTGACTGCTATCTTTTGTCGATGATGGAAAGTGATATTATTGTCGAAAAGATATGGCAAATTTAGTAATGAAATTTAATTATGGTAGGAATGAAATCAGATTATATATACATATATATATATATATATATATATATATATATATATATATTTTTCAGCTTCACGCTGTATATAGTGGGGTAGGCAGGGTTCTAGTGTTAAGACGCTCTGTTCATCATTTTCAGCCACTCAAGGCACTTCATATAGAGTGAAGGGGCGGTTGTAAGTTAAAATTCCCCTCCAGAAAATGAAATATTCAATATTTTTATTTAAGGAAATGTATTAAAGGGAACTTAGAAAGTTCTCGTGAAGTTCGCGTGAAGCGAAAAACCGTATGATAAAAATTAATCCAAAACGTGAAATGATGGTAAGGAAATATATATCAATTATTCCTTAAAAGTCCATATTAAAAATACAGCTCATATTCATATTACATTTAATAAATAGGTATGCGTAATTTGGAAGACAGAAAAAAATGGAGAAAAAATAATAATGAAGAAACTCAAAATAATTTTAAATTACTTTGCAAAGTTGGTACAATGTTAAAATGTTTTAACCCTGAGTCAGCTATAAATCTCCGCACTCGTCACTGAAGCAAACAAGTGGTGTATTATTGGCGCTCGTTTATCTTAAACTTTTCATTCTGTTCATTAAATTGTGTTGGCAGGTGGACGGTCAGGTGGCCGATAAATTTTCAGGTAAATTTTAATACATTTCGTCACGACTGAGTTAAAATATTGTAAAATATACGTTTTATTATAAAAGCAGTGAAGAATATGCTTAACATAGTTTTTTTTTACTTGGGATAAATTTATCGATATTTTTTTTCGTTTATATGTTTTGAAATAATAAAGAATAAAAATAATTGGAATTATTTATATTTATTGAGATTAGACCTATCTTAAAACTTCTATATTAATATATTTTAATGATATTAATTTAAGTTCATCATGAAATGATTAGGGGAGTACAGATAAATGAATTATGCAGTGATGGTGGGAGAATAATTTTGTTCAGTTCCCTTCTCTGGTAAGTAATGAAGCCTACAAATACAGTGTATCGTTGAGTCCCATCTTT
>FASU01007499.1:0-10899 GCA_001486225.1 Heliconius pardalinus sergestus | reverse complement strand
TGTTTTTATTTTAGTCCAAACGCTAATATAAACGTATTTTCCTTAAGATTCAGTTTTTGATGATGATTTTTTTTGTGCAAGTAACGTATTATGTCAGTTCTAATTATATGAAAATAATTTCTAATTTATTTCTAATAAGCTTAAGACTTTTCTGACCTTTTCAATGTAACAATTCATAAATTATATATACACTGTATTGGAAGAAAGCAACAATAAATAAACTCTAAATATAAGACACATCCGTCTAATCGTTCGAACACGTCCCAACGCCCACGCGCTCTCAAGGGCGCATTTACTTGAATGATTGAATCCCTATCAAACAAAGAGCCGTCGATACGCCCTCGAGGGCTGACAGCTTCTCCTCTATTGATTTTGTGACCGAGATTACGATTTTGGGAAACAAATGGTATATATAAGTAAGACAATATAAACGAATATAAAACGTAGAACAATGTTTTTATATATTGTGTAGGACGGTTGTGGGTTCGATCTCCGTCTCGTTTGATTTGTTTGATTTGGCTTATAACCTAATACGCTATGCATTCTACAAAGGATAACCTGAAAACAGCTTTTTTAACTCAAATGAATTTAGATATTATAGTTTTTATTAATTGAAATTATTTATAAGACACAGCCTCTACTCTCGCAACGTCATGACTAAGTGTTATAATTACATATTATCATAAATAATTATATATGTCTGAAGTAACCTATGACGTAACTCAAAGGTCAAAGCCTATATTTGGTAAAAAAGTGATTAATTGGTGTTTACTCATAGTTCATATATCATCGTTTTAAGTTATTATCTTGTTATATTATCTTAATTAACGTCCATGTTGTCTATAACTATAATTATATATATGTATGTATGAATATATACTTATTTCTTAAATGTATAGAAAAAAAATTGGGAAACCAATAAAAATTTTAATATAGCGCGATGGTTTGAAAAGGCCAGTTCCTTTTCAGTTCCTTTTCCTTTAATATTTTTATTGTAAATTTTTTTAGCATAATGTTTTTGTTGTTTTTAATTTTTTTGTGTTTTGACAAATAGATCTTTACATTTACTATGTATTCAGTATATATCTTCTACCATGTAAATCTATATACCAAGGTGTCAAAATATAATAATTCGTAAGAAAAAAGAGAGATTGAGCCGTTTTTCCAAAAAAAATAAAATTACAAATAAAACCTCAAAAAAAAAAATTATATTAAGCTCGAATCTACACAATAACATGTAGCTATTACTTAAGTTTAATCTCTCGTGTAATCTCGCCGTCTATTACATACATACATACATACATACAAAACAAAAGCTGGAAACGTATTTTTAATCCAAGTAACGCAGTGGCCCCGGGGACGACGACGGCTGACTCGGCGGTATGTGAGTGACGCTTCAAAAGCCTCCACTCGAGTGCTTTCTACACGCTATCTCTACAACCTTTTTATATACTAGCGAGAGAAACGCGGCTTCGCCCGCTTGAACTTACAATAAGTTCAATTATATTGTAGACACATTAGACAATCTTTACATAAGTTATAAAATATGTGTTATTTATATGTACTGTAAAGTTTAATTTAAATCCGTTTTGTAATTTGAAAATGAAACTACGATGTAATAATGCATAATACTTAAGAAACTAATAATGCTTAAGACTTTTTAAGAAAAGCTTCATGGTGTTTCCTGTATATATCAGAATAGGTAGAGGGAAGCTATTGTTGCGCCACAAAAGCGTCATTTAAGAACAGAAATGCTCATTTTCATAAGTCGATATTAAAGATTTTTCATTATGATGTAATATAACAAAGTGCACGGTTTAAAGTGATATTCTGAAACAAAGTTCCGTGCGAGCGCTTAAAAATTGCTTTTAATATGAAAACTTTTATAAAAGCTGTAGGTACTAAAGCCTGTATTCATAATATTGCGGTATTTTGAGCTTTAACTGGCAGAGGGGACTCGAGGTATTACTTGGGTGCTCTTATAGTAAACGTAAGTAGAGTAATATATGTATTAAAGTATGTTCATATATAGAACTTTGTTAATCATATTCATTAGTGATAGTATCTAAATGATTCAGAATTAACTAATTTACACTTTTTTTTGCTTAAACAGAAAAATACGAAATTGAAACTGAAATTTGTTTTTCATATATTTTAAGTCACATAGTATTATTGTATATTATTTTTAAGTTGGTGATAACCAAGTGATATTTGACTAGGATAGCACTAAGGATGTTTAAAATGTGAAAATATTATAAGTGAAAAGAATTTCTTGCCCTGTAATTCAAAGTGTGCAAGCGCCACAAGTCTTTCATTTCCACTTGTTCCACGTGTTTAATTAATGTTGCAAATATACATACATATGTTACACAATTGAATTTTCTGTTTCCGCCGACGTCAGCGAATTATTCTGGTAAGATTGAGTTTGATCTACACGTAATGTTGGGAAGTTTAGTAGCTTGGCTAGTAGTAGTACCTACTTGCTGCAGACTCGACGTGCCAGAGCTAGTTATGCTAGCTATATATTATGTGTACTGCCAGGTGCCAAACAAAGTTTTATTGTGTTTAAAAACCATATAAGGATACAAAAATGATGAAAAAGAGATGATTTTAAAATATAAAGTTGTATTCTATATTATGAGTACAAATGAAATGAACGAAATTGTAACCGTGTTCATAGAATTAGCATTCCATTACTATTGTGGTCTAAAATAAAATTAAAAATACACACCTATTTAACATGATACGCGGCGTTGAATTAAAATATTTAATATTTTGATTTCCTTACTCTGTTAACTTAATGCCATACAATGCCACCAGAAATTGGTTGGAACTGGGGAACGGATTGTCTTAACAGAAAGTCCCCAAGTTCCCTCTGCCTACCCTTTCTGTGTCCGGAATACAGTGTGAAGAGAAAAAAAGTAAATAAACTACAATCGGTTCCAAATACAAGCTACCTAAATAACATAGCTTCGCAATCGTTTGGTTGAATTTTGTATAAGACAAAACGTAGCGCTAGATTTCTCCGGAGTATTAAAATTCATTGCATTTAGTTCGACTAAAATTCTATATGAAGGAAGCTTTTAGCTCGTTTCCTTATGAATGTTGTTTTTTCATAATTATTTCTCATACAATTTATGTTTTTAAAATTATTATATATTAAGATTTTCCAAAGTAACTATATGAGCTTAGTAAGTAATCTATTTACTTAATTCTTACGCTACTGAACTTAAAGTGAAAGTATTGAATTAAGTATTAAGATTGGTTAAGGATAAATGTAATGTTATTTTTAAATTGCTCTGGAAAAACAAAGTGCGACGTTGAGTTCCGCCACTCAATACGTTTCAAATTCTGAAGGATAATGTCAACGGGTTGTCTTGACACTAGCCTCTCCTGATATATGCGTTATATAACCTAAAGCCGAAAATAAATCAGTATAAGCTAGACATTATTGCTACAAATTACTTAAAATTAATAATTTACTTACAAACCAACGTAATCGATAATTTTAAACCATTTGATTCAGGTAAAGAAAATGGCGGAACGAGTGGCCAAATGCCGGGACGACGTCTCCAAAAACAGAGACAAGTACCAGGCGGCCCTCGCCGAGATCACGTCGTATAACCCGCGCTACATCGAAGACATGACGGGCGTGTTCGACCGTTGCCAGCAGATGGAAGCCCAGAGATTGACCTTCTTCAAGGATGTGCTCTTTAGTTTCCATAAATGCTTGGATATTAGCAAAGAACCTACGTAAGTGTTCTGTTTTGTTCTTTTTTTATTATGGCGTTCCAAATGTGCCGATTCTAATCATTTCGTCAGTATACCCTGGTTGTATGCAAAAAAGACGAAGGGAGACGTAGAGTATAAAAGATATAATACTATACAATATGAGAATGGCTCGTAAAAAGAGACCCAGTTCTAATACTACCTTAGTAAGTAGTGTTTTGAAGTGATATTAGCTTATTATTTCATTTTGTTATACCAAATTACGTAAGTGAAAAAGGATTTTTCGTAGATTTGTTTCATTGCGAGAGTATTTATGGAGTCAGCAAATATTTACTTAATCCGGAAATTAATTTATTATATTACTTAGTAATTTAGCAATATTTGCTACATGTTACATATTTTTAACTGTTTCTTTACCCTTAAATTGCAAATTATTTAAAATATTTTGTCAACAATATTAACTCGAGACCATATCTTGATCGAACAATCAATTGTAAATCTCATACGACTCGATTGTGTAGGTACATGTAATATGTATACGTGTTACAGAGACCGCGTTAAGCAACTGCGCAAATAGATACGTATTGAGTTGACAAACGTGTGGAATGTTATAATTATATCTTATCTTATTTAATTTGCACTAAATTCTTTTATTGTGACATTTTTTTACGTCTAAAAATCATAAAGTTGCTTCATGTTTCGTCCTGAAATTTTCTTAGCCCGAAAGCGACGGTTATGGGTTTGATTCCGCACTAGGAAAATAGCATGATATATTTGCCCCTAATTTATCGAAGTTATCGCACAGGACTCAACAAAATGATTGTGAGTTTAAATCCTGCACAGAGAAATGGATGCCATGTCTAATATCGGTGGAAGTCACAAAACAAAACGATAAAAAATACACTGCCACAGAAGTAATACAAATACTCATTACACAAATGAATGTATATTTTATTCTTATTGTTATACTTAATTTATGTTGTATTTATGTTAATACTTCACTTCCCAAAAATTTGCAGATTACCACAAATATACGAAGAATTCCATCATACAATCAACAATGCCGATCATCAGAAGGACCTGAAGTGGTGGGCCAACAACCACGGCGTCAACATGGCCATGGCGTGGCCGCAGTTCGAGGTACGCACCTTCTAATCCACCTCATCTCACTCCCATTTCCCATTCTTCCACCAATTTGAGTTTTTTTTATATCGTTTATTTATTAACTGAATGCTTTTTTTATGATAGGATAGTTGTTGATA
Organism: Heliconius pardalinus sergestus; assembly: GCA_001486225.1. NCBI lineage: Eukaryota > Metazoa > Arthropoda > Insecta > Lepidoptera > Nymphalidae > Heliconius > Heliconius pardalinus. Next base: position 5,908 of record FASU01007499.1, on the reverse strand, counting down.
GTGTGGTTGTCGTACGAAGAGTTGGAGATACTTATACTAATGAATTAATTTATTAATATTTTGTGATATTGTAATATACTGCCAGTTTTTGAATTATTTTCAGTGTTATTTACTATATTCTTTAATTATATTCAGCTTGCTCGAAGGAACATGATTTAAATAAATTCAGGGAGTGCTATATCACTATATAAATTTTGTTAATATTGTATTCAAAATTAAATCATGGCTTTACTTAAATAATTCTAAACTCATAACTACGACAACCAGGCTATACTTATAAACAGTATTTATAACGTATGCAGATGTTAACTGAATGCTTCTATTGAACTAGTCATAGCCCTTAGACAGGACTTCTTTAGACATAGAGCATGAACTACGTACTTCCCTTTTCTTTTCTATATAATTGGTTAAATTTTTATTTTTACTAATAACCAATATCGCTTTATAAAAAATATTTCATAACTAAATTTAGATTTCTACTCAAACTTAGTTGGTAGCTTCTTTGACCTTCGCGATTGAGTCATTCAACGCTAATTCTAATATTGACAGTACTATGTTTGCTGTAGATCGCAGAACGCTCAAATATCAGGCGTTACGAAACGACCGTTAACTCATACATATGTACAATGAAATAATTCTTAGTAAAACACGGCCGATAATTATTCCATACTTTATATGACTCTAAATTATTAAATTTAATCAAATTGTCATTATCAGCGTAGTTAAAAATACTTGGTATTATCTATGATGAATAATATACGTTCTCTCCCAAATAAGTTTTGCAGAATTGGGTTAAACCTTTTGTGAATGCGTCTAACAAAATGTAGCGAGGATTGACAGCGGACCGCAAATTGGTAATAAAGGCCCAGGTGCTCCCGCCGGTATTATACTGTCGCTTGTATAAAGAAATACGGATCGCGCCCCGACAGTCTTTCAAATTAAATTATAAACGAGAAAATTGCCGTATAAATTTTTACTAAGAAAGTAATGGGGTTTTAAAGACTTTGCTCGTGAATAGAATTGATAGTCTTGGGTCGTGTAAATTACTCCGCTATCTTATAACTCCAATTAAAATCAAATTTCTGGTAATATTCAAGTCAGTTAAAAAGCAATAAACTTTCAAATTAGAATACCAAAGATAAAGACTATATAATTATTATACATTAAACTGATGTTATTATTAAAAGTGGTACTTTGCCATATCAAGACATCTCATTCCTTTATTTGGATCATTATCTTTTTCTGCGTAAACATTCATTAAATTACCAGTTGCACGGCCCCAATGTTATAATTTAACATAAAAATATATGAAAACTGCGATATTGCCTTAAAAGGACGAACCGCCGGAGACCACAGAGATACGTTACAAATACCTCCCAGCAGCCGCCTCAGCAGTAATAACTCGCATTGCCAGCACTCGCTCCATTCTGACCGGAGACGCGTGGTCTCGCGCTCAGAGGAGATTCCGGAGAGCTCTGCCCAGTGTCTGCTTCGGAGGCGGGAGCAGAGTAGCCCCCTCAGACACTACTAGCGTGTATACTAACGGCAGATGCTATAATGTAGCGTTCATGGTACGACACTGTGTTGGGACGATTCGCAGAGCTGGTCGGGGAATTGGTAATAGCACTAACTCAACATTAGCGTCATTCGATTGTTATTTTAGTCGATTTCATTTTTTTTGGCTTTTGCCAACATTGGTAGTGGCAGACAGTTCCAAAAAAGTAGCAAAAATTCACGTATTTTCAAAACATACGGCTCTGTAAATCTCCCGATAGATACAAATGTTATATGTCACGCTGCAAAACATCAATAATCACAATTTGGCAATAGTTTCACCATTTTTGGTTATATTCTGGCACTGGTCGGTCACTGGTTTGGGCGCTATCACAGAGCGAACGATGTACCCGGTACTCTGGTCACTTAGAGATGCAACATCGGTTATAGCTTTACAATACTGCAATCACAATGTGTTAGTAATCAGCTACCAAACTACATACTCGTATATCACTGTCCTTCATGTTATCCGACATATAGGAGATACGATTCTACTCTTGCTGTATTTACCCATTTTCACAAATATTTACATCAAAATATTTATTTTCTTAAGGAATAATTTCTTTTGATCTGCATAACTTAAGCATAACATAAATCTTTTTCTTTTAAAAAAATCTCGATAATGACTAATGGAAAAAAACACTAACCAAAATCTGTATATAAACTAAACAAACGAACACTGTCAATTCTAGCTACATAAAACTTGTACATACAAATGTATACAAACTTATATCACAATCCAAATTATGAAAACCAACAAATAAATGAACACGAAAAATTAAAGAAATATCCGAGAAAATTGGACGAAAGCCAAACCAAACAAAAATGGTACAGTGAAAAAATATTTTATTCGGGGAATAGTTAGATTTTATGCTGAATTATTCGTTAAGCAGATTTAAAACTAATTTAGGGCTAAAAATCTCTTAGTTTGAGTACATATTATTTATAAAATTCTAAATGTATTCTTTGTTCTCGCTTTTTAAACTTTTAATACTCTAATGCGCCCCTTACATACTCGTATTATTCCATGCATAACACGTCATATGCTGATCATATGCTGAGGCATGGTCGAACAGCACGACACCTGCACTTGCTTGATGTCGTCGATACAATGACCACGGCTTTGTTTTAAATGTTTTTAAGTTATTATTTTTTTATTATTTTGATTTCGCCAATTTTTGAAGACACTTTGGGACTTTTAAATAAGATGATTCGATTGGTGAAATATCTTAGAAATCTTGAAAATATGTAAAGTAATTGTTTGTCCCAACGTGACTCCAAAATATCAACGCTTGTGATCGCGTGTATCAAACCAGGAATACACGGAGGAGTTCCGGGACATCGCGAAGGGCAAGTCCAAGGAGAGCCTCCCGACTGGGCCTATCACACTCCTCAACCAACGGCCAGTCAGCGAAGACGTACGTCCTTTAATACATCACAGAATATTTATTTCTGGACAATGTTCATTTTAAAAACAGAAAAACGTCCTTTTCTCTGTTACCTATTTTTAATGGCATAAAAAATGCTTCAAAATGTCATTGTTCGTCCAGAAATACGTATTCTGTGAATTGGTCCTATTCAAGACACTATTGAGAATATTTGTTGTCAGTGTTTGAATGAGATCGTTTTTATGTTTTTTTTTGCGTAAACAGCAACTTTCAAATCATATGAATTGTCATTTGAGATATGCTATTTGCTGCTTACGTTTACTTAAAAGTTATAAGACAAGGGGCTAAACACATTTTTCTTCACTTCCAGGAATATTTGTTAATAGAAGAAAAACTATTTGTATAGCAATATTTTTAAAATATCTTTCTAGAAGTGTGGTTAGGCCCATTTGTGGGATTTAAATGAGAATGAAAATCATAGATACCAGTCTATTTAGTGTCTGCTAGTATATTATACTTAGAAATTCTTTGCATGAAATACGTTTTTCGATTAGATATGAGTAACCGGTGTTTGGGTCATTCTCATTTCGATCTTTATATTACATATGCTTTATTATATCCCCAATTTTTAATATTTATACTTTTTTATTTTATTTTATCGATCAATGTTGCATGATGGATGTTGCTTTATCGATATTATGCATATTGGCACGTTTAAAAATAATAAACCTAACATTAGATATACATTTTAATACAATTTCTATATTTATATATGTAAGACATATTTTAATCATATTTAAAATATATTTTTTGAAGTATATAATAATTTTCAAAATAAATACATATACATATATTTAATTCCCGTTAATTCTATACCTCTGGCTCGAAGGACCAACTACTGTAACTTGTGTTAATGATGCAGGAACTTCCACCAATCACGAACAACAAAGCGGGGAAGACCCCTAACCACTCTGAAACGCCAAACAACACTATCGTACAGAACAACAGTAGCGCTAACAACACTATTGACAAGAAAAATATAAGTGCACCTATAGCTGTTACGTAAGTACTACTGTTTTATTATGTTACAGATGAATTAGGGATTTTATTTACTTTTTCAATTTCAGCAGTATGCAGACTAGGTTCCCAGTGTTAATACACTCCATTCTCCACTTTACGCCGGTTTTTTTAAACAACACTTACTGCACTTAGCAGAACAATCGTTTTCCTGGATGTGTGACATATCACACCACCAATTAAGAGTTATCATTTTCTTTAAAATCATATTTATCTTATTAGCATCCAGCATTTAGATATATACGCGTGTGGACCGTCGTGCGCGGCGCAGTGTCGCTCCCTCAGAGACGTTACGTATTCCCGGTACAAGCTCTGTGAATTTACGGATCTCGTCGATATTGAGTTAGTTTATTTGACGATTCGTTGTCGATATTAATCTTTTACTTTATTTAGTTACTTTATTTTAAGTATTATAGCAAAAAATATTGTTTAGATATATTTAGGAGTTATCGAAAAATTATTGTTAAAAATTTATGGATGATAGTTGTTAAAATTATTTTTGAATATTTTTTATAACATAGTTCTTGTTTTTTGCGTATTAACAAGGAAGGATATAGCCAGGATAGCAATTCATTCTCAATCTATCTTTTAATGGATCCCTAACACGTAAAGAAATTAAACATTTCTTAAAGAAATCGGGCTGCTATCATCCATGCCTTCCTGCTTAGCAAATTAGACAAATGATAAACATAGAGTATAAATATAATAAAGAAATATAGTCAGAGCTGGCTCATTTTACTGCTATTTGAATAAAATAGCCCCATCCCTATGACCATCTAATTGCGTGCCGCTGCGACAACGACGACAGCTTCTCTCATATCAAATATTGGTGTTCATCATCGTTATTAAAGCCATTTTTATTCCCAGTGATGAACATACATAGATTTCTGTTCCTCCACACTCTAACCAATTAATAAACATTAATCAAAAATTCCAGAAATGGCACAGCACCAGCACCTAAATCTGCCAAAACGTCCCCCGCAAAGGACAGCCTCGGCAAAGACAATCCTTTCGAGGAGGAAGAGTGGGACGAGGAGTCGGGGGGAGCGCTGACCGACACCGGCGAGCCCGGCGTGCCCGTGCGCGCGCTCTACGACTACACCGGCGCTGAGAGCGATGAACTTAGCTTTAGACAAGGTAGGAACGTGGTGGTACCCTTGTTCGAATTGACCTAGCTTCGGTACTGAATAATTATTTTGAGTGACAAGCAAGGGTAGTTAGTGCTAAGTCACTGTGTTATAAACTTTCCAAGTAATTAGATGTGGAGTGAAGAATATGACTCTGATTTCGAATGAAACTTACAGTCAGGCACTACCAAACTGTATCTTTAGTCTCATAAGAAATAATATTTAAAATAAATAGATTATTGTCAAAAATGTGTGATGGAAAACTAATGCTCAAGTCATTTCATCTTGTTAGTGTTAGGTGTATAATAGTAATTCAATTTTTTAAAATGGTTCTCCACTTTTAAGTGGATGAGTAATAAATAAACATCATGTGCTTTATACATTTGATCGCTATGCAGATGACGATGATTCGTGCTTCGAATGCACGTGGCACGTCGAGCGGTCGATCTAGCAACTACGACTGAGGCTTGTATGACTCTGATAACAGATCTTATCACACGGTTGCGGTACTGTCACCAGACAAGCTTTGTACATACGCATACGCAAATATCGTATAGGGAGGATGTATTATATATAGGCCATCTATAAATTACGTCATCATACGTAATATACAACATTTCAGAACTGTTGTTTTAAATTTGGGAAATTGGTTCCTTCAAGAGGTTACACTATGTCCAGGTGTCTCACAGATACGACCAGTTGTGACAGGGACAAGAGAGGTGTCTGAACATTGTGAGTTTTGTGTGACGTAATTAATGGATG
>FASU01007497.1:0-14329 GCA_001486225.1 Heliconius pardalinus sergestus | reverse complement strand
TTGTATAACGAGCTAATTTCTAATTACTCTTTCCAAATTACTTTCAATTACTAGTTTAATTGTGCAGTTAAAGTATATATTTTCTTTTGTTATTACATTTACATGTTACATGTTACATTTTCTTGAATTTTTTGATTTAATTTTTATCAATAACAATAAAAATATTTAAGAGATGATTCCAATGTGAAAATTTCACATTGGTAATCTCTAACAAAGTAAGCTTAGCTTTGAAAACATTTTTTTTACTAAGTAACCTAAATTGAATGAAACGACTCTATACGTAGCGATGGGGCACGATACAGACAGTGTTAAGGGAGCTTTATTCAAGGTCGTTCTTGCACGCGACCACAATTTTTGACTACTTGTTGATCTGTAATCTAATTGGCTTCATGAGATGGTCGTGCTGTCTATATTTACAAAGGTAAATAAGAAAAGTTTGCGCCGGAAACAGAGTAGCAGCCGCGAGTCGCGCCATACCTGGGGCTCGCGGCACGCATAGTCGTCGTCGTCGGAGAGGGCGTCCATCGGGGAGGGCGGGCGCGCGCACGTGCTCGTGGCGCTGGCTGTGCTGCACCGCACGGCTCCGCGCGACTCTGCCGCGGCACTGACGGCACTGACGGCACTGACAGCACTGCCGCCCGCCGGGCCGCGGCCCGCATCGATCGGCCGCCAACGCCACCCCGCACGCGCCCTCCCGACGCCACGTGCGACTCGCGAGCCCGCCCTTCACTTCGTACTAGCTAAGTCGCTGCCAGCTCAACCAACCACCTTCATTAATCTAATTCTGCTAAGTTGGCTCGCTAGGGCACAATGCGATACGTTTTTCTTGGACGATGTGTTGTCTAAACAACTGTTCCGTTTATAACAATCGTTGATTTATTATTTTTTTAAATTTGCCGCTCTCCTATGTGACCCTTAGTGCGGCGGCGCAGAATGGCGATCAACAGATGTCGACAAGGCGGGAAAATCTGACATCATCTGACGTAAAACACAGACAGTAACGTTGCAAGCTGACGACTGTACGCGCCTAAAATAGAATTACGAGTTTAGACATTGCGTAAAAACCGAGAATATCGTCAGCGAAGAGAGGCTACGTCAGAGGGTTACTCCAGTACAGCTGTATTATGAAAGAACGTCATGGACAGTGCACAGCAGTGACTTGCGGAAGGAAGTCTCTTTGTGGATTCTAGAAATGCATGCGTGGCGTACCTGCTTGATGAGTGGGAGTAGTGTTTTCTCGATGGATCGCGTTTTTATCTGGAGAAGGTGGAGGTCGACGTCGGGCAGGCCGGCGGCCGCCATGGCAGGCGCGGGCGCGACTGCGCGGGCGCGTGCCATGCCGCGCCGCCGCGCCGCCCCACGACGCCCGTAAACGTGACATTGCGTGTTTACACGAACTCTTGCGGGAATATAAAAACTACTGCTTTGCGTGTTTTATTTTGTTTTGATTGGAGACGCCAATTATATGTCTGTGTGGTATAGGATACTATTTATTTAGTCTTATTTATATATTGTTTTTAATACTTTTATATTGCTAATTTAATTTAATAAGTAAATGATATTGTGATGGTTATAAATAAAAAGACAAATTTAAGAGTTCACACAATTTTTATTTCTTGGTGAATGAACATAACCTTATAATATAATCATTGGCACATTATCACACAATTTGTCAATGATTTACTCTAATGTTTTTTTTTTGAAACCATAAGTATAAATTATTTCATTAAAAAGTATTATTTTAATACCTTTTATACATAAATTATCAATATTATTTTCATAATAAATGAATAGATCTTGATGTCATAACATTGTAAGAGATCTAAATATTGTAATATTTTCTATAAATTATTACTTGATATCATTCACTCGAGAATCATTAAATTAATAGTTCATTATAAAATAATTTTCTCATTTAATACACTTCATTTTCATTTATAATTAAAATACATATACTTACATAGACTTTGGTAATTGTTACAATTAAATTAACATTATAGTATAAGTAAATACTAAATATTGCATTTATCCTACTTTAACATATGTTAGGTGGTAAAATTTTTTAAGCTCTAACAGTATTCGTATATATTTATTTTTTTCTGATACGTTGTCTGTGACAATGACATAGTATGTACAAGTTATTTTTATTTATAAGCATAATGGCGGTATTCTCATCACATTGTTGATATTAAAAAAGAAAATTATGAATTACTAAACTAATACATAATATTATATTCTAGACTCAGTGAAAAGAAAAAAAATAACTTTTCTTTAGTATATCCGTTAAATTCATTAATAAATAAAGACATTCACATTTTTTTAGGATAAGGATTTTATCCATTAATATACTTATATGATATATTCTGTTTTACTTAATATGATCAGAGTGACACCACTATTTAGTTATACTCACAACTTACCGAAGAACTTACTGTCTAAGATAATTATAAATAATTATATCACACAGCAAAATCATTAAATCATTCTAAAACTACTAAATACTAAGACTTTATGATTGAACATGACTTTAGTTCGTGGTTACGAGTTAACTTGTATTATAAAGACAAGCAACTTCAAACAATTTTTTACTATTTTCAGAAACGCATAAAAATTTGAACGTAACGAAATTTAAACTTTCGCTTCTTGGATAACGTCCAAGAGGCGTGCGCGGGCTTAAATCCTGCTATGTAATTTTTTTTATATGTTTCTAAAAAAGTTTTCTATCCTAAGTTAGTATAACACTTTAAAAACAAAAAAAAATAATCAAGTTAATTATAATAAACGCCCATACTGATTTGTGGACGTCGCTTATTATAGAGGGCCTCTTTAGAACTGCTGCTATCCTGAGAACTATCAGACATCCATGGACTACGACCAGATGAATTGCGTACTTTGCGTTTTCGAAGACTCTCCGTGGGGCCTAGTGTTGGACGAAGTAACTGCTTAAACCTAAAAGGTCCTTCTGTGTAGTCGTCATCTGAACTGAAGACAGGCGTTGCGAGCATTTCTGGTGAGTTCCGAAGGATTTTCCTTAGGTCCGACCCGGGGTCGTACGCAGGACTGTATACCGGACGCGGTGGGATATCGGTTTTCTGAGTTTGTTTCACTAGCTCTATTATTTTGTTACTGCAATAGAGAATAGATAATATATTAGTTCTTATGTTTGGCAATGATGGTTTAAAGTTATGAGCCTAGCAAAACTTTTGACATTTTACGAGGAAAAGTTTAGCCTTTATTCAGTGAATTATTAAATATGTATACATAAATCTACAAATTATTACAATGAATTACTTGATACAAATCTACTTTATATAGATGAACATTAAATGAAGATTTTTCTAGACAAACAAAGAAGCTTTAATATGTGTATCAAGACAGAAAATGACACCATACCCCTTTTTTAGTAATCCGCTTTGTATTGCATGCAACATTGTTTTAAATATTAATTATTCTTATGGCCAGTAAGTCAATATATTATTTTCGATATCATACCTGACTAGACCACCACACTGCCTGCTGCACGGAAGGTTTTGATGGTTGCGATTATTTTGTAAAGGTTTATCCTCGTCGTATTCTTTTCTGTTATCTGGTTCTCTGGAAATGGATAAATTATGGTTAATTTCATCTACAATATTCAGTCATGATAGAATTTTGCTTTTTCAGAGGAATACAATTTAAAATTCACATTTTTCTATATATATGACGTAATGACGCTTCTAGCATATATTCAATAAAAATTTGGATCACGTTGACCAGAATTAGCATTTTGCTGCCGAGACCATTTCACCAGTCATTTATTTATTTCAATATAAAAACCTGTTTTTATTTTTGGTAGATATCTACATACATTGGTAGATATCGTCCTACTGTGAGGCGAAAAATTTCATTCACAACACTATATAGGTATCTACAGGAGTTAATCAACGCTGAATATTTCTATACAAACCTTATGTTTCTCATACAAATATCTTTCATCTGGAATATTTGATCCCATGGCATAGTGTCACTTTCATAGAACTCCGGCGAAGGACTGGCCGTATCCAGAGGTAAGCGTATTAAATGGGATAAAAAATATTTTAAGTCCAAAACTATTTCTTTGTTCATAATAATATTTTACTATTATTGCATACAATTTTAAAATCAAAATAATAGAAGAGCAAAATTTTGTTGCATACAAATGAAGACTCTTTTCAGGAAATATTATATGCAATTATTTTCGTACCTGGAAAGTCTACTGGCATCTTGTTCTACCTGTGATGGCTGACCTCTTATGATAGAAGGAACTAGACTGAATCCAGGAGGCGGTTGATATTCTTCTGGAGGTTTTGTCACCTCTTTTAAACGAATCCCTGGCTTATTCCGCCGAAGGTTCTTATGCACATCTTGATTTTTAATGTGAACCTATAATACAGTTCTTGTTTTATTTGTGTCGACTAACATTTATTGTGGACACGCTTTGGATAGAAAATGTTTCTTTATGGTGAATGAAATAATTGTTTAATAACAAAATTTGCTTAATAATGTACGATTAACCTATCAACTTTTTGCTAAATAAATGTCTACTTTTGACAAATTGTCAATAAAACGGAAATGTGTGTTTTACTGCATTCACTATAATAAAGGTTGAATAGATTGAGTAATTAATTCAAAAAGGACACTCAATATCAATTTAAAAACTTAAAAACAACAATACTAGTGAAATATGAACACTTGCTATAATAATAATAATAATAAACCACAAAAATATAATACCTGATCAGCAAAACTCTGTAGTTGTGCTGCTCGCTCTTGTACGGAATAGCCCTGCATGACCTGCTGCTGCGAGGGCGGCGCGGGCGGCGAGTGCTGCGGCGGCGGCGGCGCCCGCCCCTTGGCCAGCTTACGTCGAGCTGTGTAACCACGGTAGTCTGTAATGGTGCTAGTATCACACTGAACTTAAATACTCATTACTTAACTAGCGACCAAAACGCATTTGTAGCCTGTGTATTATATAAGCTATATTACTCTAAAGTTTCATCAATTTTTTTTTTGTTTTTTTAAATGTTCACATTTATTTTTCACATTGATAATATTTTGACATAAGACATAATTTAATAACGTAGTAGGATTGGAGAGTATTGTTATTTAAATAAATTATCACGAGAACAATATGAAATTCAGAAACCATACGCACACAAAATGCTACTTTACTTTAATTCTAATTGCAGCATTATGTTTGCTTGCTGCTATTAAATATCATACTTATAGAGAATGTTTAAATTATAATAGCGATGAAGATGAAATGTGTGTCAAAAAATATCTCTTTTAAGTAATCCTGATGTTCAATAAGAGCTTCTTTCATTTCATACGAAAATAAGTAAACAGTGAAGTTTATTTTCGTTATTTGACCAACATATCGCAGCACATGTTAACTTGTCTTTACTCTTCTAGATGGCGCTGTCTTATATTCTGAATTTAGATTTTATTTTGACTTTTTTTAATAAATTTATTGTATGCTGATGTATAACGTTAATAATGCTAAATTATAAATGCTACTTTAATATAGAAAGAAAAATAGTTTTAAAATAATGTTAAGAAATTATAAACATATACGAATTAAAAAAAAATAATTTAAAAATGTATATAGTTAATAATTTTAAATAATAAAACAATTAATAAAAACTTACGACTCTGGATCACTATAGCCGCAGAAGAATCAACATTCTCTTTGTTGCTAAAGTGTGTGTCATTGCCATCACTGTCATGTACATTCCGCCTTAGAAACTTGGCCATTATATTGTCTTTAATTGGAACACCTACGAAATAATTTCATGTTTGTTATGTTTATTAATAACCTTATAAAAATTACTTAAAAAATTTCAGCGATATAATTCTATTTCATATCTATAAATATTATGTATTTTAGCGGGATAGTGAATATCACCATCATATCATCAATTTCATAATAACCGCCCATTTAGTGACGGAATATGAGTGATGAAATTAAAAGTTTCATATGGATTTTTCTTTATCTATCTTTTTATATATAGTAAGTTAATTCACACCTGCTCGTTGTTGTTTCCTTTGGTTTTCCTTTTCTATCTGACCCCTTTGAAATTCTCTAGCAAGTTGCTTTTGGCGTTCTTGAAGTCGTTTCCTCGTTAACCATCCCCGAACATGTCGCTGCAATGTCAAAACGGAGATAGCCATTTGCGCTTTTAGGCGCATAAAGTACTTTCGGGCTAACCAACCCCTTACACGTGCTTGGACTATAACAATTTTTCTTATCTGAAACATTTATAAAATATTTTTTGATGAATATAGTACTGAAAGAAAAGATAAAATCACAACACATTTTTTGAATAATTAACACATTATGAAAAATGTAATAACACATTTTTTAAGCATTCCTGATATTCTTAAGTTTTAATTTAAATCAAATTATATATAACCTGTTCTTCGTATATTCGTGAGAGCACTTCTACATGATAGTATTTTAGAAATACTTTAGATTTGCCAAGTGCCCATCCGTCCATTTTCAATCGCAACAACAAAAGGCGACAGGAATCACGATTAGGCTTTACTTCCTCATCATAACTGAATGCCAAGAAACTATACCTGAAGGAACAATAAACTTTTAAAAAAGAATGTATAAAATTAAAGTAATATATATGGTTCAATTAGTTATTTTTGTATGGTAACCTTTTAATAAATTCATCAAAGGCAAGTCTGTGAGAAAATCCATTTTGTCTTATCCTTATAGTTTCTAAGACCCCAGTATATCGTAACTGCTTCAGTATTTTCGCTGAATCAAAATTTTTTGGTGAACGAGAATCATTTGGTTTTAAACATCTTACGAATTGCGGTGTACCGCTGACCATCTTCTGAAGTAACTCCATTAATGAAAAGCGGAAATACGTTGAAACAGTTTGCTGTGCTCTTGATTGTGATGCTAGACCTCGACTATTAAAGCGATCCTATAAAGGAAATTTACAATTAATAACTTGCATGGTACTGGTTCTAAATAGGCTGGACAACACAAAAACATAAAAAAATGTGATATTTTACTTTTCTAATGAGCGTGTATCAAAATCTATTGAGATTTTTTATTACTATCCTTCGATTAGTTGAAAGACTTGTATGTGTTGATAAATAAATATTTATAAAAAGATTAGATACTGTACCCGAAAATCGCTTGATATTGGACTTTCCAAACTCCGTGCTTCAATTTCTCCATGCAAAGCAGAGAATAAATTTCCAGTTTTAGTGATGGGGCATTGAAATAAAAATCTTATAATATCATATTGACTTTGTCTCATTAGTTGAACAACTTCTGGGGGTAAAAAGTTGCGATTTTTCTCTAGAAACCCGTCTGCTTGGTAAACAACTCGACCCGCGAAGTGATGGATTGCAAAACATACCGCATCCGACTTGGGTCGAACATAATATTTACTCTTTATATTTCTATGAAATTTCTCTGAAAATTATATTGAAACATGAATTGCGAATAGAAGATGTTTTTATAGTAGCTATTTGGTAACTTATTAATTATTTTCTATGAATAGTTTGATAAAAAAATAATTAATTAAAAAAATAGTCCAACCAATAAGACTCCTATCATTAGATCGGGGAAATCGGCTTTCTTCATCGAGTAAAGCTAGTAAACCCATTGGTCGAGATAGCAGCATATCCAGTACTGGTCTGTTATCAGAGAACTCCACAAGATCTACAGGTACCCCCTCAGCCATGTACTCTTGTTGTTCCCACGTAAAAATATGTTGATTAAAGTAATATTGTATCTGTTCATTTGCAATATTTATGCACAATTGTTCGAAAGAGTTCCTAGCAAAATTTTCGAATCCAAAAATGTCTAAGATTCCAATTGATAGCTGATCGCTGTAAAAAATAAATACAATTAATATAATACATATATAATTAAATTATGTTATTTATAATAAAATAATTTTCTAAATATGAATAAAACAAACCTAAGTGGTTTATATTGACAAAGCAATGCATTAATTCTTTCTACAATTCTATCAAAAGCTCTTGCATAAATTCCTCTTGCGGTTGCGTCTCTGGCTACTGCGGCCTCCGTAGGTGAACTATAGCGAGCAATTGTTTCTCCCTTAGTAACTACGCTGCTGCTCGTTAGGCATTCTCGGAGATCATTTGTTTCCACACCCAGTAAACAAGAAGCTGAAAATGGAATTAAAACGTTTATTTAAAAGAAAATACAGAAATAAGTTTATTAAACTAATCATTGTTTGGTCTGCAGATTGTCTTTTACAATATAACTTTACAGTGCCTTTACAGTAAATCTAAAATAATATACTGTACAAGACTTGCAGGTCTAATAAATGATATTTAAAAACATCCGACACAAAAAGCTCTAAAAAGTAAACAAACAATTAGAAAGAACTGATATCTTCAAACGCTGGTAACACTCTCGATTAAGTCACCTTTCAAACAAAAGAAACTACTTATATCAAAATCAGTTTATCCGTTTGGGAGCTACGATTCCATATTCAGACATACAGATTTTTAATACCTCTCTGTTTTCGTCGAGAGTAACAAGTGTATGTAAACGAATTAAATTAACCTTAAAATTATTAATTTCTAATCTGCATTTAATTCTGCTTCCCACAGTGTATTAAATAAATAAATGTATTAAAAAAATAAATTACATTATCTTCATATTAAAAATATTTTCAACGATGAAGGGCTAAATGCACCTAGTTTTTTCTTGATTTTATAATAACATGTATTAAAATTCAATTACCTCTGTGTAAAGGTGCTGTGTCGATTATAGTTGCTCTATTATCAGCATTATGATCCCCAGCTGTTTCTGCAAATTCTATATCACCAAGATGTAAGATAGCAGTCAACATTCTATATATGATTTGCACCTCTTCCTCTTGAAAACCCACCACCTGGAATTGGCATGATAATTTTATAGGCTTGTGCTCGATCACGAATATCGAATTTATATCACATATCGAATCTTATATTACTAATATAAATAGCAATAGGACCATATTGCCTCTTGTTGCCGAAATATTTTTAGCAAGTTAAGGAAATGGTTAATTGTAAATTACCTTAAAAGCTTGGTTGAGTTGCCTCCAACGATGCACATTATGTTCTCGATGAACTACTGAAAGCGGTTGTAAATACCGATGTCTGGATTTTAGTTGTTCATCTAAATAATATTTTCTCCACCGACCTTCACTCTCCAGTCCATCGTAGAGATAGTAAAAGACGTGGAAATTGCTTTCACCCCTAAAACATAATTTTAAACCTTCAAATATTTTTCTTTGTTTTCGGTATTGTTATAACTTTTTATCAGTATATATAACGTACTCGTACCCATATGTTTTAAATTCATAAAATTACGTTATTTGGCATTTAACTAATATTACTGATAATTAAAAAAAATCACTATTTAACAGTTTAATAAATATGAATGTCATATATTGTGTCTAATCTGTAAAGGTTTTTACCTTACCAAAGTAAACAATACTTAACCAAACCATTATGATTGGAACAATAAGCAATTAATTAATGAAGCAAGAAGAAGTATACATAAAAATAATTGTCTAAAATCACATTACTTCTGTCATACTTACAATGCTTGGTGAACGACTCTTGATTGCTCTAAAAGATAAACAGATATTCGAGCACCTGAAATTCTACCCACTTTCATGATTGACAAGTCCAAGTATTTTCCGAAACGAGAACTATTAGCATTGATGCCAGTTCGTGCATTCCCAAATGCTTCCATTATAGGATTTACTTGTAGAATTTTATCTTCTAAATTTCCATGTTGCGTCTAAAAGAATATTTTCAATACTTTTAAGTTAAGTGATATAATTAATATACCTAATGATAATAATTTTATTACAGTGTTAGAATTACATACTTTTGATAGAAATGCAAACTGTTTGAGAAGGAGGTTGGCTGATTCAGTTTTCCCGGCTCCACTTTCACCAGATATAACAATAGCCTGGTTTTGCTTTTGGTGCATTAACGCTTGGTGAGCAGCGTCTGCCACTGCATAGATGTGCGGTGGATTATCAGAACGACACCGACCTTGATATAATTGCTGTGTCTATAAAATTGATAAAATTTTATGTCATATACTTACTACTAATGACTATTTAATTATATTACTTTTATATTTATTTTACATAATTTTAAAATGTAAAGTAATAGATTTAGTGAAATACTCTAAAATCTTTTTGTCCAATTTATATAGTTTTAAGTTAAAATTTAGTTATAAAATATATATAGTAAAAGTACATATATACCTTTGTGGTGTATATTCCTATATCAGTAAATGGATTAACTGCGACTAAAATGTCACCAATATAAGTATATATTTGGTCTTGCACGTATCTTTTTTGTAGTTGCTCAACTATTGCGTCTTCTGTTAAAGTTTCAAGGGTGGCTAAATCATCAGTATACATTTTTTCCGGTTTAGCCTTTCGATGGGATTTTAATTTTCCTCGTTTAGTGGTAGCTTCTGGTGCACGACAACTACGGCCTTCTGCACGCTGTCGTTTTATTTCAGCGCGAAGTTCTTTACGAATCTTTAATGAAAACGACATAATATGTCAATACAATTTAATCAATTATTAAACGTTTTTTTTCACATTTATTTATGTAATTGATAAACTTACCTTTTCCTCAAAATTATTTACTGCTAACAGCAAAGGATGTTCCAGAAGTTCTCTTGCGAAAGGCCTTTGGTTCATATCCTTAACTAAGCATTCTGATATAAAATCTGTCAATTGTGGTGAGAAAAGCTCTGGATGTGATAATGCTGGTGGTGGATTTCTAGGTATTTGAAATAATGCTCTCATGGGATGTAACCCAGACAATGGAGGTTCTCCTTCGGCCAATTCTATTGCTGTGATGCCAACTGACCACACATCACATCTACAATCATACGATTGATCCAACTGCTGTTCGCAAGCAATTACCTAAAAACAAATATGCAGTAGTAGCTTTTAATTTCTGTTAAATGTATAATTAGCAATAAGGATAAAATATTTACCTCCGGTGCCATCCAGTATGGAGTGCCCACAGATGTGTTACGTCGTGCAATTGTAGCTGCCAGATGTGATGAGACTCCAAAATCAACAAGTTTTACTTCAGCATTTTCAGTCAATAAAATATTATGGCCTTTAACATCACGATGCATACATCGGTGAGAGTGAAGATGTGTCAACGCCCGAACTGTTCCACGGAGAACATAAGCCAGTTGTGGTTCAGTTAAAGTATTACCTCTAGCTCGCATGCTTGCTCCTAAATCAGTTACGGATCCGCCCGTACAAAGCTATAAAGTAAAATAAAAACTGTAATAAAGGATTACAAATTATAATTGAAGAATAAATTATAGTCATACGTGCTAATTAACACTCAAAACTAATTTACTTGTATTACATACAATATAATTAGTAGATATTTGTTTTTTCGTTCAAGTAATTATACATTTTATATTTAATGATTATATTTACGAGATTATTAATCAAATACGAACCTCCATAACAAACCATATTTGGTCATCTTCAGCAGATACTCCCCGTTTTAAAAAAAGACCAAAAAACTCTGGAATGTTAGGATGGCTTGATAAATCGCGGAATACGAGGAACTCTTCTTCTATTTCTTCAATATTTTCAGCAATATTTTCTAATACCTGAAAACGTAAAAAATAAATACTGTTCATTTTTTTGTTTTTTCTTATATTTTTGACTGGACGCCAAAGTAAGTTTGTAAATTATGTTGTTTCAATGTTTGTTTTCAAGTAATATGTCTATCATGAGAGTTCACACTCTAAGTATAAAAGCAATTATAGCCGCTTTGTATAAAAGGTGCTATTCATCACAGTACGTGGTAATTCGGCCTTGACACCAATACCGGCTTTTGAGATAAAATCTATACAATCCATTACAAACCATACGCTAACAATACCTTCCATATACAGACTAATAGAAGCAACGTCAATTTAAATGACATAATATGAATGGCGTTCATTAAATTAAATATTTATGTTTATATACGAGTATGTATATAGTTACTATTTTTTTAAATACTAAGCAAACGAAAGTAAATACGTTTTTAATATTTATAAAAAATATGCATAAAGTAATCTTTATTCTTATTAAATCGTTATGTGTAGAGTATTAGATAATTTTAGCAATTAGTATATTTTCTCGTCTAGAAAGATAGATTTTTAAAGAATTACATAAAAATAAATTAAAACATTCTACCTTAATAGCAACTCTTTTGCCGGTCTTTTTATCTTTTGCACAGTAAACTTCGCCATAGGTCCCTTCGCCTATTAGCTCCTGCAAGTTAAACCTGTCCCGGGGGTCAGCAGCCCGGTCGAGCTCCACGTGTTGTGAGAGCCCCCGATACGCCATATCGCTACGCATGGTTCACATTGATTACATCTGGAAAGAAAATGAAAATATGTAAAATTAAATTCAATTAAATAAATCTCCTTCATTTAAGGAAGAAGGAGTCTAGTGTTAAGACACTCCGTACCCCACTTTCCGCCGAATTTTCTGGGCATTGCGTGTTGAGTGGCGGAACTCGTGGCCGCGCTTTGCATTCTTACCGGAGCAAGGAAATTAAAATATTAATAAATATCTTTCCAAATTCATTTTCCGTGGGAATACAATCCACAACTGTCGCCTTTGCCACTACGCTATGATGGCCTCGATAAAGTCAAAGTATACTAATAATACTTATTATGTAAAACATATTTATAATAATTGGGTATATTGAATGATTGATGGTTGTCATAAACGATCAATTAATTAGTTTAGTCGAAACATTTATATAATAAACATGACTGGCTGTTATTCTACTATTAGTTTCGCGACTACGAATATTATCTGAGGCATAGTAGGTACATCAGTCTCAACATATTGTAATGAATTGGAAGTCGAAATTTATTAGATCTTGGTAATATTAGATAGAAATCTAGATCTAGATTTGAAAAATAATAAATATTTTCATTTTAAATTATTTAAATCGATAATGTCTCACTGTATATTGTGTTCAAAAGTTTGATTCTCACTCCTGGGAATTTATAATTTTATAGATTTTCACTTCTATATATTTATTTACATATAATACAGGGTTAGTTTGGCTACAATGCTTAAAAAGTAATAAGCGGATCATGAATCACTATTTCACGCTGTATCCCGAACTTAGTGTTAAGACACTCATCTATTAAATCAATAAGTCATCTATTAAATCAATAAGGTATTTGCATTTTTTTAAAGATAAATAGTAACGGCAAGATATCTTATATCCTCCTACTTATTCTCATCATATTTATTAAAAGGTAATACGATCAAATTAAAAGTTAATATTAATATCAAAATTACAGCTATAAAATTAATATGCATAGTAAACGTTTCTCATTAATTCATACACACATATTAAGATAAATAGTTAATTATCATGCAATTCCGTTTTACGTCCGGTAAGTGTTCATTCATATTAAAATAATGTGTGCCATGAGAAACTCTATATTTTATATACATATATATTATATGAGAATTAATTTGTTACTATGCACGTAAAGTTATTATTAACCAATTAATTAAATACATATTTTATAAAGTACTAAATTAACTTAATCTATTATCTGTCATCCTCATTATTATGAATAAAAAAACAAACTTGTAATTTTTTTAACATTTATTTGATTTTAAAATTCGAAAATGTGTGTTCTAATCGAAAAATATAAGAATTATGTATTAAAGGGGTTTACCAACGATTAGAGTGACGAAAAAAGTAAAGTACACGTGACCTTCGAGCATCATTTTAGGTATTTTGTACATAGTACAGATTTTTTGCCTGAAAAGAATATAAACAGCTATATATTTTTTTAATTAACAATGTTCAAAGCTAAGCAATATAAGAGAAATTGAGAATGCATTTTTCACCCAAAGATTCTCTAACGCGAACTCCAAGTTAATGCCAAGATTCGTATTAAAATTATAAAATGTATGATATAATAATATTTAAAACATTGCATAATTAATAGAAATTTACACCTAATGTTAATCTTTGTAATTAAGAAGTTATTAAAATTAATTTTAAATGCATATTTAACAGTATCTTATTATTTATTTCTTATGGGGATAAATATATAATAATTTCCATCCAATAATAGAGCGAAGTCGATACCGTTATATATTGTCGATAGTCATGGTATACTTAATACGAGTGTGTGACTTAATAAGGATGGTTTATTGATTATCATATTCTATTAACTGTTAATATAGACGCATAAATAAGAAGTAGGTATACAATATACTAGCGGCCCGCC
>FASU01007487.1:86-11271 GCA_001486225.1 Heliconius pardalinus sergestus | reverse complement strand
TTCCGTCACTCAACACACAATACTGGAGGCATTCAACGGAAAGTTGGTAATTTTCATGGTACAAGGGGAACGGAACGCCTTGATATTTGGTTCCCTCTGCCTACCTACGATATGCTACAACGTGAAGTTAATAAAATAAAGAAAATTAAATAGATCTCATAAAACAAATGAAAACTGTAACAGACCAACCCTTCCGCAGTAATTAACGGCGAATGAAGCAAAAAATTCTCATGATTGATGTTACGAGTTGACGGGACCATCCAATATATTTTTTACTTTTTAAATTTCGTTTTTATTTGTAATTTAACCTACTTTGGAGATGAAGGTTATTTTTACATAAGAAAATTATTAAATAGACGGGTTAATTAGGTCGTCGTGGCGCAGCAGCACAGCGTCGTACAGTAAACGTGACTGTTGCAGGTTCGATTCCCACTCGAGGGAATAAATTTCACCACTTAACATGTATTGTCTCAAATTGGACCAAAATGGTAAACGGAGCGTCTTAACACCAGGTTATCTTAGTTATTTTGGTTTATTTGCGGATGCAGTGTGAAGCTATAAAAAATGTAATAAAACTAAAGGTATAATCCAAAGTTTAATCGATAACCTGGAAATTTACATACAAACAGGCACGGCGTTAAGTTCCGTCGAGCTCAACATGCAATGCACAGTTTGATGTTAAAAATAACAATAAGAATATATTTCAAAAAGATATCTAAAAACAAAGCCTTAAAAGAAATATATAAGATTGTAAAAACGTTATTGCCAATATTTTTGAACGTTGCTGAATGAAAAATTGCAAGCTATGATTAATGTGGGGTGAATTGAGACGGGTATAACGTATCCTGTGGAGTTGTACCGGCACTGCAGTACGGTATTTTACTTCGTTTTATAGTAAATTGAGACTATCGTAGTATAGTGTTTGAATCCAATAGTGCAATTTTATTTATTTAGCTTCACGCGTATCCTGTACATAGCTAAGTAAGTAGAGGGACTAAAACTGGGAACTTGAACATATTGAGATTTGAAATATTTATTTTAAATTTTTATTTCTATTCCTTAGCTCTGGTGTCGAGGCAAAGGGCGGCGGTGAGTTCCGCTACTCAACAAGCAATGCCTGGAGAATACGGCGGAAAGTGGGGAACGGAGTACACTAACGGAGTAACACTAGGTTTGCTCTGCCATTGCCTTGTTAAAAGCGCAAAGTTGCTTTGCCAAAGCGAAAAATATACGTATATCTAGCTTGAGTAAATAGAGAAACATTTGGATTTCAAAAACGAATATTTCGTATGAAATATGAATAAAACCGGCGACCGGTAAACGCGACGGATGGTGTGGGTTCAACTTCCTATCGGCGGAATGAATTATTTTCATTTTCTATCTCTAGCAATGTGCTGAAGCGCGATGTTAAATTCCGCCATTCACAATAATGTTAATCACATGTTTTGAAAGTTGGGCCGTGTGTAGGAAACGGATAGTCTTTATACTAGGTTCCCTTTGTGATCTCTCTACCCTCCTATATACAGCGTGAAACTAAAAAAAAAAAGCTCCCCGAAAACGAATTCCCTGTTTTTATTAGTACACAAAATTAACAAACGTAAAAAACAATATTTGATATAATTCCGAAATGAAACTAACTATATCAAATATTTGTAGGTTTAATAAAATCTTCATTGAATCTAGTCACTCAATCGTACTACTTATTGTGTCGAACAAAATATTGCCATAACTCTGTGTAGGGTTGTCGACTGTCACATTCAAGGATATTTTTTCTTAGTTTTTTAATATACTCAATTGATATATATCAACTTCAACATTAATACTATAATTATTCTTAAATTTAATGTGAATTAGGAAGTGAATTTGTTTATGTTTAAACTAGTCGTCACCCAGAACTCTATTTGGGTGGACTGTAATAATGGAAGATTCCGTTTATACCATTACCGTAGGATGGAAGAGAGAGAAGAGTTTTAATTTTACGTCTTAAAGTCTACGCAAACAGTTTCCGGCTAATATGATTAAAAAAATAATATTAAAAACCACGAATAAACCGACAAATATATTATTATATGCATCAACCCTGGGTGAAGGCGTCAAAGCCGTAACAATTGTCTCTCACAAATATTATTATTACATTGCTTCTGTTTTTGTTCTATTCTTTCTCTCACAGCGAATAGAAAACGTTGTCCCAGTCATATAGAAAATAAGTGTTATTAAATAAATTCAATAAATACTTGTATTATCAAATAAATACCAGTATCATATCAAAATTTTTACAGGCCGTCGTAGAACAGCGTCTGACTGTGAATGCGAACGTTTTGGGTTCGATTCGTACTTGGGTAAGAGACTTATTAGCATTTCCTTTTCCTGGTGAGAAGACAGAGCACGGTGTTGGTTTCCGCCACTCTATGTGGCTCGAAAATGATTCGGCAATAATGTGACTCGAAAATGATGGAGTAGGCAGATGGAATCTGGTGTTAAGACACTCCATTTAAGACCAAATTAGGAAAAACATGCGCTGTATCCCGCATGTAAAGTATACGTAAAAAGAAATTATTGATCGAGATTGTAGCGCGGACAACAAAAAAGGTCACGTTAAAATCCAATTAGCAAATGGCGATGGGAGGGCTTTTTCTTTACGTTTTTAGCTTTAAGGCTTCAACGCTAAATTTGTGATTCGTTGAATGAAATATTTAAACAGAATTCAACTTGGTTTCACTTTTTTGGGATAAAAAGGCGGAGATTGAATTGAAATTTTGAAATTTTTTACTGTTTTTAGTTTAGATTTTATATTCCGCATACCCTGCTAGTGTTAGTTTTGTTCTAGTATAACAAGGCAGAGCGCGGTACTGAGTCTCGCCACTCAACACGCAATGTGTCGAGCGGCACAAAGTGGGTAACGGAGTGTTTTAACTAGGATCCTTCTGCCTACCTCGCTATATGTGGGATAAAAAAAAATTAAATTACTAAAAGATATATTTTTCCTATGAACTTTTATTGACTAACATAATTTACAATTAAAATTAATGTTTCCGCTTAACCAATCAAACTCTCCACCTTTACAATAGATATTAGTATAGTATAGATATATACACCAAGTCTAATAAACAATATTAATATGTGTCTATACGTTAATTTCCACCCTTTTTGTCGTATGTAATTACAGCACCCTCTTCAAGGGATAGCATTATGGTTTTTCCGCCCTATTCAAACGTGTTTAATAGCCTTAGTATGGGAAAATGTGACTTTTCAGTTTTCACATTATGGCTTAGTTTATGCACGATTAGTTTTCTATACTTCTTTTTTTCGCTCCGTCTATATAAACTTATTTGAGCTAAATTCTTTATTCTGAATGTTAGATTGAGGAGAGCCAAGACACTTCGTTCACTATTTTCCGCTCATAATAAATAACAGAAGTCAATGCCGCGCCTTATTTGACCGGAGGACGTAGGAATGTACAGGTGGAACTTTATCTTCTTTATTCTTAGTAGAACGAGAAAAATGAAAATAATTCCTTCTGTCGAGTGGGAACCGAACCGATAATCGTCGCGTTAGTATACGACATCCTGCGCTACTACAAAACACAAAACGGAGATTTATATCACCAAAGTTATCCCAGAGGGATTTAAAATTTAGATATAGATTATTAATAAATTTGACATCACCACAACATTATAATGGCAATGATATACGTCGTAATACAACTTGTTTGTTCAAATTAACTATTCATAATGTGTCATTACATGTAATGAATAATAGATTAGCGTTGATGTTGTATGTTCAGTTGTGAGCCTGATTCACACTGCACACACTGATAGACGTCTTTATGTAGTTCTGGCTTTATATCAGTTACGGAGAGAGATAACTCACTATTGTTTGTTTTATTATTCAACATTTATATCATATTATTCTTTTTTAAATATTAGCGGAAAAAAAATTAAAAACACTAAAGTAAAGATATAAGGCCGCTATGCTAAAATGAGACTGTCACGTGTAGTGGACGATAATCTCTACCGATGGAACTCAAAGTTGTGAAAGATGAACGGAGAACGCGAGACGACCTGGATTTTAAAGGTTGGTGTATAATATCACGAAATAGGCAAGAGTGGAAGACTCTGATAGATATTATACTGGAGATAGGCCTTTGCCCAAGAATGAAAAAGTACAGGCTAGTATAATATTATAATGTTAAGCGCAACTTAACGCCAGTATATGAGACCAGTCCTAGCGCAGGATGTGAGTACAAGCGTGTGACTGTAAGCGCAACAGGTCCTAAAACGTCTAAAAATCAACGTCTTGTCTTCTTACCAGAGCAAAGAAATTAATAAATTTTATTCTCTCGAAAGGGGAATATAAACTACCAACCAATGACCAATTTAAAAATATATCACTGTCTCTAATGTAGAATACGTTAGAAAACACTTAACACTAAATCCTTCCCTACTCTCCCAACAAAATCTAAATAATATGAGAACATAAACATATAATTAATCGTCTAACTCGCCGACATCTAATTACAAGACCAGCTACTCAGCTTAACCGAGACAGGCGTCAGGAAGTACTTTAGTTCTGTGCCAGCGACTAGCGTCATAACGAGGTGATGTCGCTTAGAACATGTTGCAGCTGCACTCAGAGACACTGATATGTTAAGTTATATTAAAATGTCAAAAGTGAATCGCTTCACACTGAGGGAATCTAACGACATTCCATACATAATATATAAAACAATTATTATCCTTAGCAAAAAAGCCAGAAAGAATTTAGCGCCAACCGACCTCTGCGCATCTTCTTCGCCGGTCAACCGGGATCTCCCTCTGAATCTCTTACTATTCCCTCTTACTTCATAAATCTTCTCTGCCTTACTTTTGTCACTCATTTTCTCATACAATAATATATATAAAACACGTATTACCTGTATAAATACTTTAATGATAATTACACAAAATTAACAATTAATTATTTATTTCACCGCAAACCGAATGTATGGGGGTTGATTAAATGCTTTTTCTATGGCGAGTCAATTAAATTGCTACGTTTGCCTTCGGGGAGTGTGGAGTCCAAGTGATAGGACTTAGCTTCTTCCCACTCTCATATGCTAAGGACAGAGGTAACTCTGACTACAGGTACAGTAAGTTACATCGTTACAATTACAGTATGTAATATCATCTAGAGTCTTCCTTCAGAAATTTCTGATGGTTTTTTTTTAATTTTAACCAGCAGTTCGTAATATTAGCGAGTTCAACCAAACAAACTCTATAAATATTATATTAAACCGTCACGTTTAGAAATGCTTTAGCGTAGAGCTCCGGCGGCCTCACAATATAGTAACATTTTTTAATGTTTTTTTTTTCGTAAAGTAGAAACATTATTCTCCATAAAATATTCATATTATTATGCATTTATGTACCTTCCATCTTAGTGTATCATTTAATACAATTCCTCAAATAGGAAAAAAGTATCTTATTATCGCTATAAGCTTATATATTAGAGACTGTAATTGATTATGAAATTTTAATGGTTAGTTGTGGAACTCCCAATCACTTAGCATTGTGTTTGTAAACGGCTATACTCTGTCTAATGTGAATAATAAAACATATATTAATTCTTTATGGTCATTTTCTCGTTTCTCATTTATTTTAATCGCTACACATAGTGACGCATCTCTCTGTTCACTACAATTTTTGCACTACAGAAATACATCTGAATTTGGCCGACAAATCACAGTGAAGTTTTTTACTTTATAAGTGATACTTGAGGGTTTGATTTTCTTTCAAGGGAACGATTCAATAATTAAAATTTTCCCATCTTCGTCGCTTTGACATTTGAAAAAAAGAAGTATGAACTATGAAAAAATTTGAATGTCCCATTCGTAAATTATTTTATAATTGAAATAAATAGTCGAGGCGATCATAGCACAGTTGTAGAGTGTGTGATCGTAAAAGCTTTGGTTTTGGGTTCAATTCCCATTCAAGGGACAATTCAAGGAAATTATATAGCACTCCTCGCTATATACGGATCAACGGTGACCACGTCGTACCTGTATCATATATTTTCTATACATGTATATATGTATAGAAACAGTAAGTACATTCACAATAAACACTGGTCTGTTTGTTGATAGAATTTTTAATATTTAATGTATTCCCAATAGTATGAGATTTACTGAATGAATGGTTTCATCTATATATAATAGTACCTTTGGGCTTTTAGTACCAGTTTCTATAAATAGGTATTGAATTGTTCCAAATGTAGCCTTCGTGTAAATTGTACATATCTATATTAGATTCTACAGTGGCCTCCATTAATAATATGAATAGGATTCATATTAAATAACATAGTAATTAATATTCATTCAAGACAAACAAACCAATGCCGCGAAATTAAGATTATTAAAATTATTAAATTAGAGATAGATAATTTTTATATTGTCTACACCTACAGAGTGTAAAACGTAAGTGAAGTAAGTAATGTCAGTCAAGAAGTAAAAATCATACCAATCAGTCGCATTAATTCACGGGTTTCATTTTATATATATTTTTTAAACTTAAAGTTTTAAGTGAAGCTCGACTGACCAATTAAAAATAAATTACGTACTACTAAAGTAGCTTTAGGGCTGTAACATAGAAATTGTGTTTTTAGCAAACGCATCAAAATTTGAACGTAGCGGTTTTGAACCTGGCTCTTGGAATTCGATCATGAGGCGCGGTTTTGATTCCCTCTTTCAACCTGTTTCATAAAGCGTGGTGTTGAGTTCTGACACTCAACACGCACTGCCTCGAGAATTCGGTAGAGTGGGGAACGGAAGTGTCTTAATGTTAAAATATCTTAACACTAGCTTCTCAGGTTCCCTCTGCAAATAAAACAATTCTATACAAGTCCTGATAATATTCTAAGTGTACCACTGAACCATATGGTAGTTTAATAACACTGCATTTTTATACAACTACACAGCCCTACCAATAGCTAGAGCTACAGAAAATTCAACGTAAAATATGCCGTTATGAAATTCTCACGTCCTGATTTTAAAAGATCCCTATGATTTATATATGTATGTATACAGATATGGTTCTGTAGAAAAGTGCCCGAGTTTTTTTACTGTGATCATGAGTTTGACTCCTTCTTGGTTTATTTAATAATCAATGTTTCAAATTTGTTTGGAAACGGATTGTTTTATACTAGGTTCTGTCTGTGTAAAATGCTATATGTGGAATATAGTGACAAGCTTTTATACTACAAAAGGATTTTTATATTCTTTTCAATATTTTCAACAATTTACATATTAAGTTTCCTCTCCTGCTAGGGAGTAGGGTATGTGAGACGTCGTGAATCTGAAAAAATATATACATATTTTGATAAGTAGATAAATTTCCACTCTAAAGATAAGGACTCCGTGGCGCAACGGTAGCGCGTCTGACTCCAGATCAGAAGGTTGCGTGTTCAAATCACGTCGGGGTCATCGTTATTTTTTTACTTGATTATTATTATTTATATTTCTTTTTACTTACATATTAATTGTTATCATTAATTAACTCATTAATGCCTTCATTATTTTTTTATTATCTTTTATTGAAGATTCATATTATTCATCTTGAAGTTTTATATTTTGCTGTAGTTTTTGTCATTTTTTGTTCTGGGTTTATTTTTCAATATTTGTTTATTATTTTATTCATTATTTATTTTCACTAGAGGACTAAAATATAGAACGAAGGTAAAGTGTCTTAACACTAATTCCTTTAAGTTCGTTTCAAGACAATAGTCCTAAAATAAATATTATTTTTGTGATAATTTTTCTACAAATTCTATTCTTTAATGATATAAAAGTAACAATTCAGTGGAGCTAAGCCAGTGGATGAAATCTGTACGCGGCAAATGAGAGTTTCATGACAAGACCTGTGTGTCAGGCGCTGGGTTATTGTGGATGGAAGGTTCTTAAAATGAATGCCGTTTCATTTCGTGTTTTTGGGACAGATTTAGTGATGCATCACAGTTTCACGATTTTGTCTCCATAGTAGGATTCCTTATTTTCCGTCGAATTCTGGAGCATTGCGTTTTGAGTGGCGAAACCCAACGCCGCGCTAACGAAAAATTGAAAATTAAATATAAACATTATTTATTTAACAGACAAGTGATACTAAAATCATAGTAATAATTTAATGAAATTGCAAACTAGTTAAGTAGGTACTAGATGCACGAAATAAAAGATTGTAATATGACAATTTAAATATAATCTTTGCAACGAGTTAGACAGTGTGCCCTGTCTTACCTGCTTCCATCAAGTGTGATCCCCTATTTAAATATACTAAATAATATAATTTAACAATTTAATGAACAACAATCACTAAAAAGGAAAGCTGTTTCCATATTTCATTCTTTTATTCTCGCTGTGACCGCGAGGAAGCATTATTAAAACATTAGTAGCAAGAAAAATGTATTTGTGACTCGAGTAGAGATGTTTACACATTCACATTTAGCGACTTATTTGTTCTTATCTTTTTTTTAGAAAAAGTATTCGTAGCGCAGGACATGTAGCGGGTTCGATTCCCATTGTAGTAAAATAAAATATTTAATATTTTAATTTCCTCGCTCTGATAACGAGGAAAAGCGCTGCGTTAAGTTCCCCATCTCAATACGCAATGCCTGTAGAATTCGGCTGGAAGTGGGGAACGGAAGTGTCCGAATATTAGGCTCCTTCTGCCTACGCTATAGCTGAAAAAAAAACTAAAATAAATCACATATCAAGTTTTTATCCTTTTTTGTTAATTTTCATTAAGCATATTAAGTACGAGTACAATTTATAGTAATAGTTTAAGACTGTGGCATTTACCCCGTAGTCTTAAACTACGGGATTTTTACGCTTTAGCGTGAAATAAAAAATATATATACCGATAGTAAAAATATTAATTTCAATATCAAAATATGTTCCATTTCATACAGAACGCGTAGGTAGTTGAGATAGCAGCAATCAGTAGGATCGCGTCGCATCTGATAAACGGTATTGCCTTCGAAAATGAGTAGCTTCATCGTCCCAATGTGGATAGATGCGATAAAAGTTATATTTTCTGCTCATAAATAAAAAAATATAGGCTATCGTGGCACGCATCTAAATGTGACGGCTGTAGGTTCGATTTCCATTTAACCATGACATGGGGGTATACACAGAAAATCTTATGTAAAGACATTCTGTTCTCCGCTTTCTGTCCAAATTCAAGATGATTGGATTGGATGAAGAATTCATTATTGATTGGTGGAACTCAACGACGCGTTTTATTTTACCAGAGTCCATGAGAATTGAACTCACAATATCACGCCATCACGCCATCCAAGCACTATCAGATTTAAACATTGATTCTTCAATCAAAAACAATGAAATTCAATTTAAACAAAAACAATTTTCAAAACAAAGTCATCTAAAGTTCCACTCTATATATTCCTAGGTCGAAATTTAAGGGCCAATAAAAGGAAGTCGCGCGTGTAACATCCCTACGCCCAGCCGCCTGGAATAACTGCTATGCACTTCACTAGCATCGGGTTATTGAAAATTTAGATGTTTTTTTTCTATCATGTAGTAGTGTTTAAGGGGAATGAACTATTTCTATTTCCTTTTGATTGAGCTTCGCCTCTTAACACTCACAATGTCTCGAAGATTGGATGGAGTGTTGTCTACATGCTGAAGAAGAATAGCGTACTCGTTTCTTGGATAGTTATCTTTTAAAGATCTATTATTTAATATATCAGTTAAATTCTTTATAATATATATTAGCTTAATAGCATGTTTTATCTCCCATATAGCAGAATAGGAAGAGGGACTAAGACATTTCGTTATCTACGCGCCGCTTAATTTTGATGACATGGCATTGGCATTGGAACTCAACGCCGCATTTTGTCTTCTTACCAGAGGAACAAAATAAAAATAATTTATTTCTCCTCGAAGGAATTAGTATTAATTAATTACACAAAGTTGACTTTCAAATGAATCACTAAGAGAGGATTTCATGAAATTCCCATGGAAACGAGAAATAATGAGATAATCTATTTCACGCTGATAACCTATTTCTACTCCAAGCTGATAAGTTGACGACTATTTTGAAGTAAGAAAATAATTTTGAACTAGCGAGATTTGAAGCCACTACCTTTATTAGAAGCTAATCGAAGTCACCGCCAAATACTAGTGTCAATAAAGCAGCAAGCTCGTGACAATATCCGGCGGAAGTCCGATATAGCGATGTCCGATACACCACATCCGGTAGACTAAGTCATACGCTACGCCATCGCCGTAGCTTTCACATACATGCAGTCTAATGTATGCGGCCCAATGTGGTTATGGGTTCGATTCCCAATGTGGGAATATTTATATTTCAATTTTTTCTTCCCTTTACTATTGTCCTTAGATAAATGGCGGTATTGACTTAGGTTACTTAATAGTCACCGTCTTATACAAAACTATTCGTCGCATCTTCCGCTATTATGTTTGCGTGGACTAAGACGTGAAAATCCCTTTGGAACGTCCTACCACATACACAATACTTCCCGTGTACCTACGGTTGTGTATTTATAGATATTTTCTTTCATAGAAAATAAAACCATTAAAAACTCATGTTTGTAGGTTTTACGTGTTAAATGGCAAAACCCAACGCCGTGCTTTGCCTCGTTAACGAACATAATATTTTTTGTTTTATTATATTATCCATACCTTATTCTACTAATTTAATAAATGTGAAGTTTTGTGAAAAGGAACGTTTGTTTGGACGGATTAATATAAAACTTAACAGTTACATAGACCACTATTTATGCAAAGATTTTATATAATTTGGCTATAATATAACAATAGGTTTATGCAAGCAATGCCGCGCGTGTGTTACTAGTGTAAAATTTAAGTTAAGACGTCTGAACATATTACATTCGTTTCTTACATACAAAATTTATATGAAAAATCTCTTTTTCTTAAATCTCTCGATAAAATTCAAAAGCTTCGTCTAAACGAGTCCAGTGGCCATAAAGTTTATCGATTTCACTTCTAAAACAAAGGCACCAGAGTTCAGTGCCCGTCTGAGGACTTTTCTAAACGTCTGCTTTAATTCCATTAGTTATACATTTAGTGACAATTTAGTTTCATAGACGGGGGACACCTTTTTAAAATTGTGAAAGATTTAAAAGTTTTAAATTATTTATTATCCTATATCTTATA
>FASU01007479.1:0-15355 GCA_001486225.1 Heliconius pardalinus sergestus | reverse complement strand
TCCCTCGTAAAACTAACTAACTTACCTCAAAAAGAATGTTTTTCCACACCCTTTGACGGGGCACTGCCATCGTTTTTGCTTGTCATGCTGGAAATGCACGTGATCGAACAGCTCCGTTTCCGTGAAGAACTTAGCATTCTCACACTCGATACATTTGTATTCACCGTCTGATATTAATAAATTACTCGGATCGTGGAATTGCCTTGAAAATGTGAAATATGTAAATGTTAATATAGATATACAATAATATATATAAGTATATAATAAAATTGTAACTGATCGCGGTTTGGACATGAAAAAATAATGAGTAAATTTATTATTGGGGGCATTTATCAATTACCTAAATAGAATATTTTTTTTAAATTGCCACCCTTAGAAATGGCTTAACCTATTTAAATGCAGTTTTCACTATTATATTTTGTCAAGCTGCCCTTAAGATTTAAAGTTTGTTTTAAAAAAATCTGAAATACAGGATCACATTCTATTTGCAAAATGATTTACTATAATGTTCAATTTTGGATATCATGGCAAAAAAGGCAACACCATAGAATGAGTGAGGTTCTCCTCTACCTACTACTACATAACATAAAAAATATAAAAAATACTTACATATGAAATTTCAATCTAACTTTCGAAGTGAAAGATTCGTTACAATTGTCGCATGTCACTATTTGAGCGTCGCTTGAAGCGCGACTTTTTCTTTTGCGTGTTCTCT
Organism: Heliconius pardalinus sergestus; assembly: GCA_001486225.1. Classification (NCBI taxonomy): domain Eukaryota; kingdom Metazoa; phylum Arthropoda; class Insecta; order Lepidoptera; family Nymphalidae; genus Heliconius; species Heliconius pardalinus. The sequence goes on along the minus strand of FASU01007479.1, from coordinate 14,640 downwards.
GTTTATAAGAGGATTTTTTTTAAATTTTAGTAAAAAAAAGTATATTATTATTAAATATACTATTATTATTTATATAAATAATATATATATTTTTAGTTTAAGTTTAGGAACTTATTTTGATTGTGCCTATTATTAAAATAAGGTCCACTATTTGTATATAATTTGATTATTTTCAAGGCGCAGAGAAACTCAGGCGTACTCGAGAAAATGAAATATTTTAAATTTTCGCTCTACGAGGCAAAGCTCAGCGTTGAGTTCCGCCTCTCAACAAGCAATGCCTCCGGAATTCGGCGATAAGTGGGGAACGGAAGTGTTTAAATGGGAACAAAGTGACTTAACATTAAGTTCCCAGGTCTGTCTATACATGGTGCTAGGAATCCAGCGTGAATCTAAATAATAAAAGATAGTGATGTTCGTAAATAATCAACTCACCTCCACTAAAAGATCATTATCACCAGACTCTTCTGTTGGACGAGGTCTTCCTTGAGCTCTCTTAAAATTTAAATTTAAAACATTTATTAATTTATGTAAAAAATACGAATGTTATTTAATTTATTTTGATCTAGTGCCTACTTAGTATCTAATAATAACTACAAGCTAATTAAGAAAAAAAAAATTTCCAGTGAAAATACTTTCATTTATTACACAATAAATATTAAGATTCTTTTAATTCTACTATTGAATAAAATGTAAGAATTATGTTAAATACAAAAACTATAAAAATATATCTAAGTTTAGGTTTACCTAAACAAAAACGATATGTTTAGATATTCCAAAAGATTCTAAGATATTCTATTCTATTCTTTGATTATATATAGCATTATGGAGAACACACGAAGGAGATTGTACAGTAAAAAATAGATAATGTTACCCAATAGGAAAAAAAAATTGTACAAATTTTCGTTACCCTTATAAAGTCCTCCTCAGACGGCACTAATATAACAGCTTCGTCTTTAGAAATAACTTTACGTTTTCTGCCTCTTTTCTTACACTTGTGAACGGATAAGGTTTCCGAATTGGGAAATATTTTGCTAAAATATTATATATATTTAGTTTTCTTAAGAGCATAGGTATGTATTTAGATTTCTTAAAAGCGCTATTCGTAAGCATAGCGAGGGTAGAGCATAGGGCAAATGAAAATAATTCAAAATGCAATTATTCCTCCAAGTGGGGATAGAAACCCACAACCATCGTGCTTGTAAGTAAGTATGCATGCTTGCGCCACCTTGCCCTTTTTTATTATATTTTTTATACCTACATACAATTATAGAAATATATAAAAATAAGTTGTCATTTACAAAACTTACCTGCATTTAAAACATTTGTGCTTCTTTAAGTCATTAACGTTGGTAGGTTCATTTACCTTTAAAATGAACATGACTTAAAATGAAAGTATAACTAAAAAAATACAAGTCGTGTCGCAGAAGTACAAGTGATTGTAAACGTCACAGGTTATTGGCTCGATTCCCATTAAAGGAAATGAAATACTTATTTAATATTTGAGTTCCGCCACTCAACCCGCAATGCCTTTAGAATAGCGGAAAGTAGGGAACGGAAGCGTTTCAACACTAGGTTCCCAAATTCCTCTGCCAACCTTGCAATGTGCGGGATAAGGCGTTAAGCCAAAAAAAATTATGACGAGATCACAAGAGAAGAGAGAATCTGAGCATATCATGAGGTAGGATAACAGGTAGGTATATAGTATATAAAGATACACTAATATTATTCTTGCCATTTCGAGCTTCACGTGATTTAGGCCCTTCTTCGATTATTTCAAATATATAAGAACAGAACGGATGCGGTTGACGACTGACGACTCGTGGCCACCTTGAAGTTAGGTGTTCTAAGCTTTTGCACATTGTTCAATCGGAAACAAAATAATAAAAAGTAAGAAAGAATCCTAAATACAAATCTGCGCAGCCATCTTTAGCTCACGTCAGAGCGGCCACGAATCCAGGACCGTATTATATGAAATTTAGGTACCTTCAATAATTTCTGCAACTCGTCATCATAGTCCCCAGTTTGGACTATCCATATAGAATCGTCGCTGTCCAAACACTCTTGTTTGACCTCAGTGGTAAAAGTCAGTTCGTTCTGTACGTACATTGTTTTTTTAAAATTAAATAATATGTAAATAAACATAAAACATTTTTGAAAACTATGCTACTCATTTTCAACATTTTTTTATCTAAGACTAACGAAATGAAAATATATTTCAAATATAAGCATTCTCAGAATTTAATTTAAACTCACAGTCATCACATATTTTTTTAATCACTTTCACGCTTTTCCCGCATACTTAACAGAACAGACAAAGGGAATACATTACCATGTTAAAACTTGGTGTCTACTACAGCGAGGAAATGTAAATAATTCATTGATCATTCTATCGATTGTTGTTTGAATCATCGCGTTTAAAGACGGACGTTCGTTATTTATTTCTACTTTATCTTAATACATACATACATAAATGTAAAAATGTATATGAGAATCTAATTTCTTTCCTGAGCTGAATTTGAGAAATTACTACATTTATTTTAATGAAACTTTCAAGAAGACAATACATAAAAAATATAATACCTATCTATATAGAAAATATAAATATTCCCCGAATCAAAATTTGTACCAACAACTATTTCATTCGCTCCAAAAAGTCTTACTATAGAATAATACCAGCAAAACATTACAGTAACTAACCGATGCATTTTCATTAGTTTCTTCATTAATTTGATTTTCTTTTGTACCTTTTAAAATGAAACTAGTTTTAAAAAGTATTAGGTACATTTGAACAATATTAAACATTTTGGTCGAAAGTAACATATCGATTGTTAATTCTATCTATTTATTCTATTTATATATTTATCTATTTTTATACAAAATATAATCATTTTTATTTTTTTTGTAGGATCACGCTTCATCCCGCATCCACTATCGAAGGCAGAACATAACAACATAACCACATAGAGATGGGAACCTGGGAACCTACCGCTCTGCGAAGGTCGCAATTCATTTTATATAAGAAAAAAAAATAGCTACATTAAAACAAATAATAACCATGTTCATTTTCAAGATCACTCTTCTTCAATGAACTTCTCGTTCTCTTCGCAACAGGAGAACTTTTGGGAGACGGTGATTTATCTATAAAAAATAATTTTCAATATAAATAGACTAATATTACACTGCAACTAAATTGTAGATTACGAGATTACGAGATACGGCATGACTCATGCAATGAATATGGGTAAGTTCGTTTCCCAACCGGAAAACAATGAACAAATTATAGAAAAAAATATTTGAAAATAAGGTAAAAATTGGTATTAATATTAACAGTTTTTTTGTTCTTTCTTCTAGAGACAATTTCCAATAAAGAACGTAACCCAATACCGCACGTTATCTGATGAGATGACACCTTTATGAAACGCAGTATGTATCGTATATTAATTTTATGTGTATTGTAAATACAAATCGACGGTCCCCTAGGTAGTATCTTTTATTGCTGTTTTAAGCTACTAACAAGGGTAGTTTTCGATTATATTACACGTTTAAAAGACGCATAAATCACTATTTTTTTAAATTAAAAAAAAATGGTTAACTATACTTCTTAGTAGTTTATTTTATAGAGCGATAAAAACTGCAAGTTTTCGGTTTCGATACTTTACCATCTAAATATTAACTTACTATCTTCATCATAAAACAATAATAATAAAAATATAAATATTAATTACCATCATTTTCTTTAGTTACATCTTCATCAACTTCTGTTTTAATATTGTCGTGGGCCACTTTGAGGTGTCCTTTTAACCATTTGAAGTTAGAATATCCTATTAAATTGAATATTAATGAAAAAGAAATAAAGAAGCATTTTCCGTGCTGATTGGTAAAATAAAGATGTGTTAAGTTTTAAAAATGAGGTCGTCGTCATGCAGTAGCACAAGCGTGTGACCGGTACGGTTGTAGGTTCGACTCCCATTCGGGGAAATGAGTTATTTAAATATTTTCATTTCTTCTCTACAGTAGAAGGCCAAACGCGGCATTAATATCAGTTTGTTGGTATTTTACAACATAATAGAAAAAAAACCGATTTAATTTTTTGTCTGCGTGCTCAGTGCGTTTGTTAACGCTAATCTCAGAAACGCATAGATAAATATAGATATTATTCTTAAATAAAAAAAATCAATGTAATGCAGATTAGTAAGTGAATAGCTATGTAGTTCAAGCGGGGGACGTTCTGATAACGAGGCAAAGTGCGGCGTCGGAAAGTAGGGAATGGAGTATCTAAAGACTAGGTTCCCAGGTTCCCCTGATACCCTGCTATATGCGGCATACAGCAAGAATGTCGTTTCTAAAAAAATATTTTTATTTTAAAGTATTGAATCACACTTAATAATAAAAAAAAACAATTTATTACCAATTTATTAATATTTGTAATTTATTACCATAATCACACAAAGGACAAGGGAACACTACATCTCCCTCCGCATCGTGCTTGTGTTCTTCACCGTGGTTTATTACTTCGGAAGTATCTTTAAAGTCTTTGTTACAAAATCTTAAAAATATAATAGTAATATTAATTTTCATTAAAAAAAGAAACGTCAAATGTTTTGTATTTTTATATAATTTTCTTTCATCATTAGTGGTAGTGGAAGTAAAAGATGAACGACAATAGAAATGCAGGTAACGCTTCTAACTTAAAAATACTGATAAACAAATATAAATTAGAATATTTCAGTTATATCTTTATACAATAATCTATAAAAAAAATATGCTGTTAACATTCCCTAAGATCAGTATAGAATATTTTAAAAAGAAATGGAAATAAGAATTATCTGAATTCATAACATTACTAACCTACATTTTAACTCTTTCACATCACTACTACCATTTTGGTACTTCCCCAAGAACTCTTTAACGTTTTCGTCTTCATCTATATTGTCTAAATCAATTTCCGGTTCCACTTCAGGTTCTATAATCTCTACGTCGCTGGAACTACCTTTTTTCTCATCCTTTATTATTATTAAATCATCAGCCTTAATATTGCAGACTGGTTTAGTTATAATTTCCCCGTCGGGACCGATTTCTACGTTTACAAACTCTGAGCTCTCTTTAATATCATTATCATTTAAAATATTAGATTTATAAGTATGTTTGAAAGTTATCAAACTTGTTTTCTTAAAAATAAACTGTTGATTATTCTTAATGACCAAATATTCATCATTTTTCAATGCTTCTTCCGAGCCTTTAAGTCGACTGGCCACAAAATTTTCGGTTAAACAGATTTCACAAATAACTTTAAGTTGGGTATATTTTTTTTGTTCACATCTGTGTAACATTTGGTCTTCTTTATCGAAAATATATAATTTTTCATTGTTATCCACCATTTTACCACATATATAGCAAATATGTTTGTCTTTAGCCTCTATATCTATTAAAGGTTTGGAGTTCCAATTCCTACCAAGTCTTGATGGGTCAGTTTTTCTAACATGCCTACGCTTATCGCAATTTTGATTATCATACGGAAGGAATGTTACTGGAGAATTTTTGAACATATCGAGAATATCCTCACGTGTATAAACATTACGATTTGCTATATCACTATTTTTATAATTTTCACTAATCAACGTTTTGGGCGATTTATTTTTATTCGCCAATTGCAAAGTTGCATACGTTTTAGATTTTTCTTCGAGATATTTCGTAAATTGAGCTTCAAAACTAGCTGCATTATTAGAAACCAATTTGAACGGTAGAGTATTCGCGAAGCTATACTTAGGACTATTCTTATTCGATACTGGACTGGTAATATTTATATTTTTAATTTCACCAGTCTCTGTATTATCATCAACTGAATCATCTACATCGTCTGTGTGTTTAATAAAAGGTAATTTTTCTAATGTTAAATCAGTAAGGGGGTCGTCATTATCAAAATGTATTTGAGAGGCGCGAATTTGAGTGCCATCGTCTAAAATGTAGACTAAGTCGTCAGCACCAGCCTGATTTGCACCTAGTTCGAAATTTGTTGGGTCTAAGGTGGAATCAGTGAGATTTTTCTCAGTACTTAAAAGGAACGTATAGGCATTATCATCGAGAGAGACTTGTTGATTCCCTGTTATTGAATTAAGATCGAGTTTATATCCGAGAAGAGTTCTGAAAAACATTGACATTAAGCTATTTGTTAGCATTATCTATTTTTTATTTATTTAACAATTTTTAAATGTAAATCTAATAATTTATTTATCTATCTTATATCAACTACATTATTAAAGTGTTACTCCTAACTAAATTAGTCATAGTAACTTTAAATGTATATCTATATAACAGTATTTTTTTTCACCCTCACGCCACTTCCCGTACACAGCAGGTTAGGTAGAGGGAACCTAGTGATAAAACACTCAATTCCCCCTTTTCGCCGAATTCCGGAGCTATTGCGTGGTTAAATGGTGAAGCTCGACGCCATGCTTAACAAAGAAATGAAAATATATTATTTTAATAAATATTTCTTATCTTGGAGTGGGGATCGAACTCACAACCAGTCGCGTTTACAGTCACAGCGTGAGGCTGATTTAATTTGATTTATTATAAATACTACAAACTTGGAATTATCAATAAAAGTTTGGAAGGTATCATTCTGTTCTATCTTCAGTTCCACTTCCTTTCCGTTTATATCATCCATGCAAAGTACTAAAGGTGGTGGTGTTTCAGACATTGTTATTTTATTTCACCTGAATAAGATATTTTATATAAAATTCTAATATACACATATAACAGATATGAACATACAAATTTTAATCAATATAATATATAATAATGTCTTAACAAAAATAGAGAAACTAAAACAAATGGATTTCTTTTTTATTGGTGTTTATAAAAAATCAATAAATATTTACAATTTTTCAGGCTTTAACAGTTTTTTTTAATTTTAAATATCTCTAAATTATGTAAATTATTCCTTTACATCATGGAGGAATGACACAGTATCTGTCTATAAACTATTATAGTTTAGTTTAGTCGTTTCGGTTTTATTTAGTCCCTGCTCCAGTAAAACAGCAGCATTGAGTGTATTCGACATGGAATTCTTTGAATTCCATGGGTAAGTGGAGAACTGAGTATGTTGGAACTGTACATGGAAACTAAGTCTACCATACAAATCTCAATTATATCCTGGATAAAGTCAAAGCTAACAAAAGTATATTCTTATTTTATCTTTTTATATTAAATCTAATGATAGAAGTTCTTCACTATGAAAATTGAAATAATTAAAGAACCAATGAGTTTTCTTATAAACGGATGTATTTATGAATATACTATAAATTTAAAATTGTTAATAGAACGCAAAATTATAATTTAGCATATTAAATGTTTAGAAACGTATATCAGGATTATATTTTATTTATAGTAAAATATTTTTTGTTCAAAACAAAATGATATAATGTTACTCAAATATCAATAATTATAATTTATTATTTCAAATTGTGGTTTTAAGCAAACACGTTTCAAATAAATTTTATTATATGAAGAATTTTCCAGTAAGTAAGAATTTTTCAAAAAACTATTTACAAGGGATCCATCTAAGCAGGTGTAAGCTACAAGCATCTTTAAAAACTAAACAACAGTAAGTCTATATATCATCTAAATGTTGTATTATAACTTGAGTTTCATTGTAAATTTCCAGCCAAGTCGTCAAAAGCATATGAAAATGCAAAGTACTGGCCAGTTTAACTAAAAATATTTTGGCCAGTATCTTTCGATTTTGTCATAACTAAACACTTGTTGTAAACAAAAAGAATAGTGAAATAATATCAAAATTAGTATAAATAAACTAACCAGATTATTGTCATAAATCTATAATAATTTCCTTCGCAATTGGCATAATGAAATAACAATTGAATTATGAAGAAAGAAAATTGTTTTGATTTTTGAAATGTTGACATTTGATAACAAAACAAAAATCAAATAGTCAAAGATATTCAATTCTATAAATAAGATTTTACAGATAAGTAAGAAAAATACTAACGGTAGACAGATTATTAATTTTTATAATAAGTGTAGCAAAAGCTCTCAAATATAAATATTGATCGTGCTGTATAATATTTTTACTACATAATATACTCGAATTATTTTTATGAAACTATACGGGTATATAACTAACAAAACGGGTAAAAAATGTTATCGTATCTTATAATTTTTAAACAAAAAAAATATATTTCTTAAGTCAAATCAACTCTATGAAAAAACACTCTTTTATTCATAAGAAAGGAATGATTCATTAAATAGCTACATATAACACTCAAATAATAAAATATCTTTATAAATTAACAATTACCAAAATGTTTACACTAATATCGTTATAAATATAGTACTTGTAAAATGGCGAGAAAGAGACAGATAACAAATTTATTTGATTGACATAACATTTGAACTGTCATTAATTCCTAATAATGGCCGATAGTTTATCTAAATACGGAACAATATAATCATATTGATACACATCCAATTATATTAAATGATTTTGAAGTGAAAAATTGTATAGAAGTGCTGCGGAATGTTTCCGCTTACCCCGCCCGTGGTTAAGCGTTTGCTGGGATGGAAAAAAGGACCCGAGGGCTCCTCAGCAGAGGATAAATGGTCAGAAAAGGCGGTGAAAAGTTTAGTAAAGAAATTAAAAAAGAGCGGTGCAATCGAGGAGTTGGAGAAAGCGCTCTCCAACCAGAACAGCCACACCAAATGCGTAACTATTCCCAGGTACTTATTTTTGTATGTTAAAATGACGTTTCGTTATAATTATATTTGTGTTTAGGCATTTCCTTTTTGATTTTTACGTAATTGATTGAAGGATCATATTAATTGATAAAAAATTATACCGTGGCTACGTGGAGTACGCTTATCTTGAGTACAATTGTCTTCTGTTAATACTTTTATTTAAATTTTATATTATTTTATAAATATCATACAATAACAAAGGGATATTTTTTGTATGTAAATATACTCATTGTACTTGCGTAATAATTAATATATATAAAAAAAATAATAAAACATAATTCCAATATGATTCCAGTAAGCCTTTTATTTAAATATATTTTTTTATTAAAAAGAAACTCAAGCATATTTTTATATCAATCAATTTTTAATAAATTTTAATTAACATATTAATTTCTCTTATAGAAATTATTCTAAATTTTTTAAGAAATATATCACAAACTTTGATTGTAAATTGTATTTTTTTGTTATCATATTTTATTTATATTTAAACAATTGATTCTTACTAGAATACATTGTTACATTACAAAGTTATGAACCTTGTACTAATATTTAATATTTGTATTTGCCTGCCCCAAGAATTTTGAATTGAATTGGAATGAATGAGAAAGATTTGAGTCTTATAATAGAAATATAATTATAAAAAGTTTCCTCATAGAATAGACAGCTTTGTCTTAAGGCGATTATAAATTGCAAATTAACCAGTCTGTTTATAATTATTTTTACATAGGTAAATAATTTGTGTATAACAATAGAGTTATTCTTATTTAATATTATTGATATTGCCATAATTTTTGTATCCATTGTTTTGCATCACGAGAGTCTATGACTGTAAATATCATAATTGTGCATTCAACCCAGAGGAATGAATTTGTATTTGATGAATTAATTATTTAATGTAGTTGAAGATTACTCTTTGCTGTTACTACAGCATTAAATTTTACTAAATTTAATATGATCTTGACTTCAGGCTGATAGGTATTTCCTGCCTTTAACATTTTCTTTCTTTATTTGTCCTATAAGTGTAAAGTATTGTTATGTGGCTTCAAACTGTATCCCGCAGATAGCAGCATAGGGGACCTAGAAACCTAGTGCTCAGACACTCTGTTCCCATTGCACTCTGTTGACCTTGCGTGTTGAGTGGCGGAACTAAACGCCGTGCTTTGCTTATTGCCAGAGTGAAGAAATGAAATGTCATGGAATTTGCCATAAAAAAATAATAAAATTTGAATGTCATAACACTTACATATTTAAATAGGTACTAGCTACCTATAACCTATAACTCACTATCGCGCGTCGACGACCTCCGAAATACCAATACGTCGATCAATACAGCGTAAAACGATGTAATTTTAATAAAATTACAATTTTTAGTCATTTTTTTATTTGTTAGGCATAAAATTCACCTTACCTTTACCTTAGTATATTGCTTTGTTTTTTTTTTTATTAAAAACTTTTTATAGCCTCATGCATTCGTAACTTTAGTTTACGTTATTTAAATATTTGTTATTGCTTATATTTAAAAAAATCTTATTTGAATTGAATAAAGATTAATACATAAAACGCCATTTAAATAAAAATATCAACCAAACAAATACTACACTTGACTGATTCATTCATTTCATATGATTTGAATCACTTTTTTAATGTATTATAACAAAAATAAATAAATACGAATTTCATAATATAATTATACATAACACGATTCAAGGAAAAGCCGCAGTAATGAACCGAACGCATATAACCCAACCAAATTGTGTAGCACTCTAAGCGCATTATACCCGCCTTGTCCGGATGACCTTCTGAATTTAGTCGCATAACAGCAGACAGGACGCAAAATCGAAAAGGAAGGTCAAACTCCCCGTCAAAACAATTGATGCTTTTTGTTAATATGGCTGACTGTTTTAAAATTGTTTTTTCTACATTTTTCACTCATAATCGTCTCTAATTTAATAATTATTAGTGTAACTGTAATATATGTTTGTATGGTGAACGTTTTTTCGTGATATGGGTGTGTAGGTTTTCGATTTTGTAATTTTATTTCGTACTTATCTTACTTTAGTCATAGGAAGTGCATTAATTTGTTAAATTCTTATTGGTATCCAGTTGGTTTTTTGTGTTCTTTTCTTTGTCTGTTTTTAATGGACGGCGGTTAATGTGTACGATATATTTTGTAGTAAGTAATGGTTGATTTTTTTATGTTTTATTTGGCAGTCTTTAGTTTAATGTGAATTGCGAATAATGTTGTAACCAAATCAAATGTTTACAACGTTTTGTGCCTATAACAAAAATTATAAAGTTTAAAATAAAAAAACTTCTTTCCAAAATATGTGTGTAATATAGTAATAATGAAAGAGTATATCTAGTTTTTGTAGTTATGAGACCTTGATCAAAGATAGCAAGGTCTCATAACTACAAAGATGTCTATTATTATTTTAAATGAAAATGAATTATTTCATTGAAGAAAGATTCTTCAGATTTTATAAATATTTTAATCTTTTTCACATGTGAAATATTATATGAATAACCCAAAAAGCTATTTTAAGCCCAAATGGTGTATGTTTGTAGTATTTCTTATTAAGCCTTGACAGAACAATGCTGTTTTCAAGTTTTATTACATAATTGTTATTATTGTGCATACAAAGAAGAAATAAAAATACCTTTTATTTACATGTTAGGTTTATGGTAAGTATTTGTTCCACTTAAAAGTAAACAGTTTATGATTTCTGATAAAAAAAATTGATAAATATCTAGGATGTAAATAGATATATGGAGCTCTAGTCCAATTTAACTTGTATTGTAGTATTAAAAGAAGTCTAATTGATATATAAAAACCTATATGAATAATCTAAATGGTAATATTGAAGTGCTAATATTATTGATAAGTCAAAAGTAAATTATATAAATAATACTGCTAAAGTAAATTATGTAAAAAAGACTACTTATTTACAAAATTTTTTAAAATTGTAATTTTATAATTTTTAATTTTATGACAATTATCAATAAAATGTATATTGTTCGGGTTTTTGTTTTTCAAAGAGATTGGCAAATAGCCTACGTAAAAAAATATATATATCCCGCATGTTGGTTCTGTGATGCTGTAGGATAACACAAGCATGTGAGCTCATCAAGCATCATGTGAGTTCTTTTTGCTTCAATGCAACTCCGCGCATTCAGCTCCGCCATTCAACACACAATGTCTCAACATTACCCATAACTCATTTATGTGTACTTTATCTTGTTTGTGAGTGAGGAAAGGAAAATAGTAAGTTCAACAAGAGAGAATGGAATCCACAACTGTTACTTAGGTCAATAGTTATGTTATTTAAAAATTGATTAAAGTTAATAGTATTTTTTTGTATTTACAGAGTGAAACCAAATGATAACGTGATAAACGGCCAATATCGAAAGGGTTTGCCGCATGTCGTTTACTGCAGGCTGTGGCGGTGGCCGCAGCTTCAGGTTGGTGACACTTTGTGTTTTTAACACTATGGTGTGGTGATTTGTTACCAAGTCACTCTTTGGTGTTCAGTGTTACTAGTAATGAGATGTTGTACTTTGTCTAAGAAAGTTGATGAAATGTAAATATTTTTTTACATAAAATATTTAGTAATAGTTAATAATCATTGTGGCGCAGAGACACAAGCAAGCAGGTTCGGTACAGGAAATTTCGCCAGAAAGTGGAAAAAGGAAGTGTCTTAAGGAGGACAGTGCCTCGTCACTAGGTTCCCGGTTCCCTCTGCCCAACTCTTATATTTTTTTATTTATATATATTTTTTGGGTTTATTACAGAGTCAGCATGAGCTAAAGCCCGTCGATCATTGTGAATACGCGTACCAGTTGAAGAAGGACGAAGTGTGTATCAATCCTTATCATTACAATAAAATCGATTCGCCTGGTGAGTATATGTTACATATATTGCATAAAATGTGAGACGCGAAGGTATAAGCGTACGGTTATAAAAACGGCTGTTGTGGATTCGATTCCTACTTCTGAAAAATTTTTTGTTTTCGCTCTGTAACTAGGCAAAACTGACTAGATGAAACTGAAAAAAAAACAGATTTCTTCTGCTTACCCTGCCATGCGGATGCGCTTCACGCTATACGTGAAGTTGAAAAAGTTTTTTGGATATATTTCATTTTTTTTTTTTCATTTATAAAAATTATAATTTTTGTTAAAAAGAATTCACTAATATATTTTTTTTATGCAAATTCTAGCCCTCCCACCTATATTAGTGCCGCGTTGCGCGGAGGGCGAGGTCCGAGCGCCCCCGCCCTACGACTACCAGCATCACGATCACGATACGTGAGTATCACGCTGTGCCCTGAATATAACGGTACGCAGAGGGAATACCTTCCCCGCCTACGATACCGATTTATGAGATGTCCTGTGTTGAGTGACGGAATTCAATTCAATTGTTTCGTTACCAGAGCGAGGATATGAAAACAATTTATTATTAAAATTCACCTTATTGGAACAGAAACCGATGACCGTCGCGTTCCCGACGCTGTGCCGCTGCGACACGACGGCCTCTATAAATATATTTATGTATATTTTTTAATAAAAAGTATTACATATTAAATAATTATTAATTAGCTGTTTTAGTTTTTGAATTATTTTATGAATATTGTTAATATTTATTAAGTTAACTGTCAATATATCTGCAATATATGACTGTAAATAAAATGGGTTTTGGGTTTGATTGCCATGAAGGAGAATAATTTTTCTTTTATGTTTGGTTAGGTTAGGTAGGTCTGGTTTGGTAAGGTGAAGCGTGCTAGTTAGTATATTTAACCAGTAAAAATATATTGAGATGATGAGAGAGGATGCAGTTACTTGACACAAAGTATTGTAAGCTTACCCACATTGAAATCCTTTTGTACATAATATTTTCTTCATATTTCTCCAGCGTAATGCAGAGCGGCGTGGTGGGAGTGCTGGGTGCGGGCGTAGGCGTGGGAGTCGGGGGCGGTCACAGTGCTTTGTACCTGGAGGCGACTCTCGCGCAGCAGGTGCCTGGCAATACTACTGTGCAGCTGTGAGTTGTGGGGGGTATACGGTTTTGGGGATGTTAGGGAGGATGTGGAAGTGTTTCCAACACTTCTGATTATTATGGGAGAAGGAATGAAAGTTGTGGGGGTGTTGGGTAAAGTGAGGGTCTTTCCCATATTTTGTAGCGTAATGTAAAGAGGCATGGTGGGCCTACATTTGGAGATGGGAGTAATCATAGTGCGTTCTACTGGGACGTGAGCCTGGCGCAGTAGGTGCCGGCAATATATTTATTTTACATGTTACATACATATTTATATGCTTTATAAGCATTTATAATCGATCAATCAATTTGACCCACTTCCCAGTGTTCAGGTCATTTGAAAAATCTAAATATTATAAGCAATATTTTATAAATTAAAATTTTGTTTATATTTATCTCTCTTTCCAATAGAAGTTCGTCGTCAGTAGAAACCCCACCACCGGGCTACATGAGCGAGGACGGCGATCCGATGGATCATAACGACAACATGAGTGAGTTTGTTGAAAACAATTTCATATTTCCTACTAATAAATTTAATTTAAATTTTATTTTATATTGAAAAATTGATAAAAACTTCTAGAAGATCATTTTTAGAAGAAAATTTTATTTACCTATTTCAAAATTAATTAAAAATATTTTCCTTGCAAATTTCTTGGAGAATATTTAATAGATACGAACTCGGGTCATATCGTGTCCGAGGTTTTTATTATTAAACATAACTATTTTACTAGTTTTGACTGTTAAAACTGTCCAAATTATAAGAAGAATATATAAAACTATCCAGATTACAAGAAATTTCGTAATAAAAGTTACGGTTAATTTGCACACGTACATACAGTATGGTTGATGAGACGTGG
>FASU01007470.1:8181-19822 GCA_001486225.1 Heliconius pardalinus sergestus | reverse complement strand
TAAGTATATAGAAAATACTTTTAATCTTTTCTTACTTTATATTTGAATCACGTCGTCGCTCGTTGTCGACTTTGTTTGAATAACGTAACTGGGGTAAATATTTCTATCGTTAAAGAAGTTCTACTTGAATTTACTCTGTGATAAATTCACACACGCTTTATCCCGTATATAGTAGGACAGGCAGAGGCAACGTAGTGTTTAGACACTCTGTTCCCTGGCACCGCCCAAGTTGAGAGTCATTGCGTGTTGAGAAGTGAAATTTTGAGCCGCACTTTGACCTAATAATGTTACATTAAATTAAATGTAAACATTTTCTCAAGCTGGGATTGTATTCACAACCATCGTCCTATAGAATTAAAATATTGTTTGTACTTTGAATAAATAAACTGGAGTAGGTAAATATTTCTGTACTTAATGAAGATTTATGTACTTGTTTCTGTATGGCATTTTGAATTTACCTTTGTGATAGATCTGCTTTACGCTGTATAGTTATGTGTGTATGTGATTTAAGGAGTGTGCCCATTGGGTTGACCTGGAGAAGCTCAGAGCGTGCATCCAGGTGTAGATTATAGATATGATTAAGGCTAGAACTAAGCTAACGCTAGTTATAAAACACTAAGCCGCCCAATTTTTGAGATACACCGTGTTGAGTGGCGGAATTCAACGCCGCGCTCCCTCTGAGTGGGAATCAAACACACAGCTGTCGCGTTTACAGACAAGACGATCTCATTACACCTGTTAAATGTAATCGTCCCCTGAGATCGAAACAAGGCGCGTAAGCGCGGCGATGAGTTCCGTTACGTAACACGCAATGGAAAGAAAAATATCTAATGTCTTAATGGGCAACGCAGTGTCTTAACACTAGGTTAACAAGTTCCCTCTTCCTACTCTGCTGCATATATGGGAAATAGTTATAATAAGCCTTTATTCTATGACATAATAATAAAAAAATATAAAATTAAAACTATAACAATACATTTTCAAGACATAGCCTTCTCACAGGCAGCTACATAGAGCTTGCATTTCTTCAGGAACAGAGTACCCTCTTCTCTCCCCTACAGTTAACCTCATGATTGGCTAACAGTATTAACCTGTTAACATTACATGTTAAAAAAAAAAGACATAGCCCCTTTTCGGGTATAGGCCTCCTCCAAATTTTTCCATATTTTTTTGTTTTGATGATATGGAAAACGATTGATTATATGGGAAATAGCAGAGAGGCAATAAAAGCTATAGTGTACGGTTCTATGGTTCAATACAATAAAGAAGAGGCTTCAGATAAAATCTTTTCAAAGTTAATCAAACATCTAATCAACGAGAAATACTTTGAAAAGTTTCGTCCGTAAAATCTTCTGAAGTGATAAATTTTAATACCTCTTCGGAGATTGCTTCCTTGATATTTGAGATAAAGTATCCTGTACTAATAATATGAAGCTGAAGAGTTTGTTTGGTTGAACGCGTTAATCTCAGGAATTGCTGGTTAAAAATTTAAAAGGCTTTTGTTTTGTATAGAAGACTAAACTAGGATCCGCCACATGCAATTAGAATATGTCATGTGTTCACAATAAGCAGTTATTTCCATTTAACTATATTGGTCCAGCCGCAAGTAAAATCTTTTTTTAGCTTCACGCTGTTTACCGCACTTAGGAAGGTAGGCTGAAGGAACTTGGTAACTTAGTGGTAATTGACTCCGGTCCCATTAAGACCCTTCCGTTCCCCATTCTTTGCCTGATTCTCGAGGCTATGCGTGTTAAGTAGTGGAGCTCAACGCCAACGCTAAAGCTAGTTGAATAATAAATGGTATAATGAAGAATAAACAAATTTTATAGTTTCAAGTTTCATCTCTAGTGGAACAGCCAGAAAGCAAGGAGTGCCAACGCTTTCGACATACTTCTTACATACTCTTTCATCTCGTCTACCGTTGTCAACTTCATTATACGTGCCCTTCGAGTCTTCATGCTTTTGACGTGATCTTTCTCCTTCCAGTATCATCGTTACTGTGTTCTCGAAGGTTAACTGAGATCTCCCCCTGTCGTTCTTACCACTCACTCTTGCTTCATTATTTTTTACCATTAAAAATTTCAGTTATGTAAAATAGACGACACGCTATTATACCATTAACAAAAATAAAACAACCATCTTTTAAAAGTCAAAACTGTAAAAGTTTGTAAAAACCTTTGAAAATTGTTTAAATCGACCGTTTTAAAATAAATCTATATCATTTTAAATATTTATATATTAATGATTTCTTAACGATTACAGTCTTTACTCTAAGGAAATAAGGTTAAATCTTGCACTTTAAAAATAAATATAAACTTTAGTTTAACTCATAATATATAAAGAGGGGGATTAAAAAGAAACAATCAGACTGGAAGATGGCTGCGGGGACAGTTGTTTGGTTATTTGGTAATTTTGCATAGTAAACCTAGTGCTAAGACACTTTATTCCACACCAAGACCCTAAAATAAATTTTCTATATTTCAGCTCTTCTCACGTATTCCCTTGGGCAGCCGGTACCTGATCCGCAGTATTACCCATGCCCAGATCCTCTGCCTCCATGTCCAGACCCTGGCTCACCATGTCCAGACCCTCTACCACCATATGTACAACCATGTGACGCGCCTTGTCCTGAACCATCTCCATATCCTGATCCATGCCAGGAAACAATACAATTAAGACCATGTAATCCAAGTATACCACCAATTCAATACGCGTATGGACAAGCTCCCTCTGGTAAGTAATGATAGGTAAAAATTCTAATTACGGTCACACGGAAAGGATTAAAGGAATGCCTATGGCGTTTCTCGATAACTGGACTATACAACACAAAAATTGATTTTCGATCCAAACCAGTAAATTTATAGATTAGTGCGTTCAACCAAACTAACTCTATCATTTTATAATATATTTGTTTATAAGTAAACATAACAAACTTTCCAAAATTTTATTCTAATTTTGTGATTGTGTGAATTAGTGTCCATTTTAATAGTTTAACATTTTACAGGTTACGTATTAGTGAAACCCGGCCAAATAAGATTTCCGACACCGAATCCAATAATCGTGAGACCTGGTTCTGTGAAACCACCCCAACCACCTGTAATTTGGGTCAAGCCAGCCCCCATTCAACCACCAGCATTAGCCCCAATTAGGGTTCAGCCTCCTCCAGTTCAACCTCCAATCCCTCCACCGATACCGGTCCAACCAGAGCCGGTAATACCGCCTCGACCACCACCAATCGTAGTCAGACCACCGCCTGTAGTTCCGCCAGTACCAGCGATACTTAAAGTAAGTGGGCGAAATGGATAAAAATATCATGACAAATTAAGAAATGTTTTAACAATTTAAGAATTGTGTATCCTTTCGTTTTGTTTATTAAAGATTAGGTCCTCCGCTTCGTGTACAGTCTACATTTTGTTATCGGACACGTAGAACTTAAGCTTAATATTTTAACATTTCCAAAAATAATGTGTCTACTGTCTATACTACCATTAATCATTCTCTTTCAAATTTAAGTTTAAAATATTGCTTTACTTCTAGCTTCACCAAGACTGCGTCAAGTAGACAGGAAGAATTCTGTTCTCCACTTTCAGCCAAAATTTTGAGAAATTACGTATTGAGTGGCGACAGTGGCAGTAAATTAAACGTCACGCTTTTTCTTGTTATTAGAGAAAGGAAATGAAAATAATTTATTCCCTCAATCGAACCTACAGCCACCTCTCTAACTTCTACTAAAGCCAAACATCACGAGGACAAACTCTGACCTCAATTTTGTAAATTAGCAATTTGGTTACGAACGATTTTCAATACAATTTGTTAGTTTGTTTTCGATTTAAGTTCGTCTTAATTACTTTAGTACTAAAGGTCGCCCTTCGATCCATTATGGGAGTTTAAAACTAGAAACTTCTTGGGATATATATATCAATATTGTAGAAGTATACCAGTTAATATTGGGTAATATCCAAGTCGCTAAATAGATACAAGACATAGTGTGTTGTTAATTTTCGCCACGCAACACGCAATGTCTCAAAAATTGGGCAATGCGAAGGGAAAGGAGTGTCTTAAAACACATACATTACATACATTTCCTCTATTATATACGGGATACAGCGTGAATGTAAAATAAAATATTATCAGTCCTTCTAAGACTCAAATAAAATTTCCGTAATACGACACAAGAAAAATGTTGATTTACTGATATTTTTTTAGGTGACACCCCCACCAATTACACCACCACCCCCTGACATGCTCATCGTGCAGCCACCCAGGATTCTTCTATCACAGACACCAACAATATGCTATCAGCCGAACCCGCCAGTATTCCGAAACTGTGGATGTGCTCGAATATGTGTCTTCAGACCATGCCCAAATCCGTATCCAGAGCCATGTCCCCCGTGTCCACCTTGTCCACCATGTCCACCTTGTCCACCTTGCCCAATACCCTGTTCTCTACCGTGCCCACCATGCCCATCACCGTGCCCAGATCCTCTTGTCTACTAAAATAATTACACAAAGCAAGAATCAAGCCTACTCCTGAAATAATATGACCAAATTGGACGAAATTTCATGTCAGAAGTTAAATTTAAATAATATGATGAACTCTTCCATCTTTTTTATGTCAACTCTGAATAGGTTTGGTTGTCTTTGTTTTGTTAAATTTTAAAGTGACTATTATAATAATGTATGTATTGTATAAATATTTATTTTAAATATATATAATATATAAGAATATTTTAAAAAAATAATTTAAGTTACATTTGCAAAATGTGTGAGCGAACGAAATGAATACGGGTTTGAGCATTATTTTTGTCTTTTCTTTATCCAATTTTTATTAGCTTTATCCCTAGCGGAGTAGCCAGCCAGAAAGCACCACCAACGCCATGTTCTTTATATACCTTGTTCACCTCGGCCACTAGCATCAATCCGTACATACATATCCTCCTATTTCAACAACGTCATACAATAGGACAAATTACTAAATTCCTTTTTATATTCAGTTAAAAAAATTGAGGTGTTCAGTACATATTTTGGGCGGCCGTGACGCACCAGCACAGCTGCCGCCACAACAGGGTCTGACAGTAAACGTAGAGTCTCGCCACTTAACTCACAATATCTCAAAAATTGAGTGGAAAATGGGAAACAGAGTGTCTTATCTATAGATTCTATGGCGAAGTTAACAAAAATGTCTTCTATGCCGAATTTGAGCCTGAAACCATTATCGTTCATCATCGTCGTATCACAACCAATATGTGGCGAATTTTAATACAATGAGAAGATTAAATTTCATATTAATAGCATTAATATTGTGGTCATTTTAATAAAATTACTTTAAAATTTAATTAAACTGTTTGCTCGATTGGGGACGAGTTTCATTTTTGTTATTGCTTAACTCTTTATCCCGCATGTAGCTAGGGTACATAAAGAGAACCAACCATTAGAACAAGCTTTATAATATTAACTTTCAAGTATTAGTATAGATATTACTGAAACAATGTTTGCTATGCTTAATATCCTTTTATGCGCAATCCTGTAAACACAGGAATCTCGCAGGATTAGAAATAAATATTTCCTCAAATACCAACACTGAATTCTGGCTGTGAAATTAGAACAAAAAAATAAAACTCAGATATAATGATAAATATATTTATTTAGACCAAAGCTATACATACGAGTAATATATAAGGCGTATAAATTTACACAAATATATATATTTTTGGGTCCAGATGCTTTAAATTGAATTAAGTTGAATTGACGGGATTGAATAGTATTTTAATTGATAGTGTTAATAATAAGCAATTATTGAGAATGATCACTTTTCCGGAAATGTATTCAAATTAACGTCTTGTTGTGAATTATAGGGAGAAGATTATTTATTTAGAAAACACAGAAACATCTGGCTTTTTTTTCATTCAATGAGACCAATTTCGGAGCTGTTCTTGATTTAGCCATTTTCAAATATTATAGATAGTTTATTTTTTCGTAGACAGCCCTAATAGACTATAGGTTGTAGAGGACGTAAAGGTATTCCGAATGGGAATCCAAGAAGATTGGACGTCGAGTCACATATGGTAGCGGTGCCCAAAGGCATTGGTCTTGGATAAACTCCTAGATTGGACTGGCTTTCACATACTGTAGTTTGACCCGCTCCTGACATAGGTCTTGGATAGAATGGATAACCTCCCAATGTGGGGTCCATCAGGGGCCCATAAGATGGTAGGGTTTCACATACAGTCGTCGGTGGTACTGGGTTTTGCTGGATACAGGGTAAAGGTGGATAAGGAATTGGCATAGGCATAGGCATAGGCGGCATTGTCATCGGCATTGGCATCGGCATTGGCATCGGCATTGGCATTGGCAATGGCATCGACATTGGCAAGGGAAGTGCTAGGTTGCTGAACAAGGGGAAATGTGGGGGGTATAAATTAGAAGTACTTTCGCAGACGGTGGTACTAGCTGGAGACATCATGTTTGGCATGGATTGACTCTCGCATAGTGTTGTCTGGCCGAGAGGGTTGCATTGACCAGAGTAGAACAGCGCTGAAAGGAATATAAAACAGTTTATAATTAAGGTGTAATTATTATTCTTATATTTTACAAAAAGCCTCATCGTGGCGCAGCATGATAGCGTGACTTCGACCTCCACTCGCAGGAATTAATTTCATTTCATTGCTTTGGTAAATAATTTGGCTTTGGCATAAATGCGGCGTTAAGTTTCGCCATTCAACAGGTTACTTCTCGAGAATTGTATGGTGCACTGGGTCCCTACCTACCCTACTGTATGCGGAAAACGCCATGAAGCTGCTATAAATATATAAATGTAAAATATAAATGTGACTTACCAAAAAGCACGCAGCAAGTTTTGGTTGCCATTTTTCTTTTACTCCACCGATCTGTACTTTACAAATCTAAATTTCACTATATATAGATCAAGATTTAATTTTTTCTGTTTATTTTTCACGGATCAACGGAAAAGGTAACAACTTTAATTAAAAAATGTTTAAAATTATGGTAATTTTATAATGAAATTAATATTCATGTCAATGTTTTAATAATGTGTAATAAAAGTAGGCAAAATATTTTGAAAGTGTTCCTCCACACGTAGTATACGATAAAAGAAGATTTTTTTAAGAAAAGGTATATACATTTAATCGTAACGGGTTTTGAACTCGCGCCTCTAAGAAACCTCCCAAGCTGAGAATGCTCCCATCTGCAAGCATATAGCTTATAGCATCATTTCTGTTGTTAACATTTTCCTGTCAACATTGTAGGGACGATTTTTAGAAAATTTATGCTTGTATGCTATCCGCTGGGACAGTTACTAAGAAGCGTGGGTGCAAGAGTCGCTGCATCCAAATTTTTATCTATATATTTTAATAGGCGTAACGTCTTACATTTTTAGCTTCACGCTGTATCCCGCATATAGCAGGGAAAGCAGAGGGAACCTAGTATTAAGACATTTTATTCTCTACTAAGACATTTCCGTTCCCCATTCTATATTTATTTATTTATTTTTATTTTTATTTCATTATATATTTATTTTTATTTCTATCTTCTCGAGGCATTGCGTGCTGAGTGGCGGAGCTCAACGCCGCGCTTCTCCTTGTTACCATAACTAAGAAATTAAAATATTTAATATTTAATTCCTCCGATAGGGAATCGAACCCAAAACAGCTACATTTACAGGCGGTCGCTTGTTTTTTTAATTAAGCAATATTTGTATGTTTCGTAATAAGTTTCGTACGTTACTTAGATCATGCAAGATAGAATTAGAATGCGAAATCAATACCAAGTTAATATTTTCTACATTCTCGGCTCTCGACTAGTATGTGTATATATGTAATATTAAATTATCGTTTACGCCATTATAAAAAAACATATTTTAAAATAAAGGACTTAGCTCTTTATTTAAGAAACAAGTAAAACACTTGAGGTCGTCGTGGCGCAGGGGCACAAACGTGCGATTGTCAACGCGAGGATTGTGGATTCGATTTCTACTCGGAAAAATGCAATCCCATTCTACTAGTACGTAACATCTGAAGAGTTCCTCTATTCAGGTCCTGGTAAGTTACGTATAAATGCCATTATTATTACAAATGGATGAAATTCAGTTTAGTAGATACAAATCGACCTAATAAAAGCATATTGTGAAATCAGCTTCATGTGTTTTTTTATAGCAAAATCAATGGCGTAACCTAACTCCGCATTCTAACTATCAGAGCGAGGAGATGAAAATAATTCATTACTCCGAGTGGGAATCGAACTCCATGGGCTTTATAGTGAAATCCATTACCGTTGCGCCACGACGGTCTCACTTTTACAGTTTTATTTAAAAAAGTATTTAACACGCGTTTCGTCAAAAAAACCGTGAAAATTTTACTTCAAAATCGTATTTTCTAACTTAATTGAGTTTCGTTTTAATTTCCATTGAATATAGACGCAATATGTTATTTTTCTTCATGATATTATTGGTTTGTGAGTAAAATTTTACTTTGCTATCTTCGTTGGTGCTGAAATGCGATGTTTATGGATTGTGCGACAGAGCGCAGCGTTGAGTTCCGCTACTCAACACGCAACGTGTCGATAAATAGTATCCGTGCTTGGGTAACGGAGTGTCTAAACATTAAGTCCGCTCTGTCTTCCATGCCATGTGGATCAAAGCGTGAAGGGGAATAATTAAAAATTAGTATAATAATCACTAGTAGGATGTCGTACTCGTAATCATTGCGGTAACAGTTAGACGCTATTTCTTTGTCAGGCCCATGAATTCCCATCATTCCATTCCCTTAGCAAGATTTGAATTTACGACGACTCCGCTTAATAATGGATAATTCAAAACCCCCAACACAAAAAGCTCTATAAAATAAACAAACAACTAGAAAAGAGCTGATAATCTTCAAACGGAAGAAGATATTTTCTCGAATTACGACTAAGAGCACTCTCGATTAAGTCACCTATCAAACAAATAAAAACTAAATCAAAATCATTTCATCCGTAACTATGATGCCAAACAAAGACCTATAATGCCTTTCTATTTTCGTAAAAACATAATTTTCATTAATTTAGCTTTTTTTCAGCTATACAGCATGTTCTATCAAGACCTACTGTTGCATTTGGAACGGAAAGAGACAAAATTAAAATAAAATATAGCTTTGTACCACGAGTTTTCCGCCCTAAGCTCCATTTGAAGGCAGGTGGGGAGAATGGATACAGGTATTTTTCAACAGCATTAGGAACCTAGTGCTAAGACACTCTGGTCTGCACCGCCCATTTTTCGAGATATAATGTTTGAGTGCCGGAGTTCAACGCCGCAGGGAAATGAAAATAATTTTATTATAGTCAATCTCTTGGGTTGGAAACGATCCCCGAAACCTCTCAATATTTTATTATATTAGTTTGTTTTATTGCACAAAATTTTGATATTATAGTAAAGTTCTTAATAAATACTCCTTCTTGTCGCACAGAAAGAATGCCACTTAACGTCTAAGTTTTTTATATTTTAAAGTCGGTTTTCTATATTACTTATAAAATCTTTCTTTTATTTACTTTCTCCAGCATAGGTACGAGTATAGCAGGGTAGTCATCGAAGTTCATCTCAGGAACTGTTGGTTGAAATTAAAAACCTATTTATGTGTTTCAAGTCCATTTATCGAATAATGCTATAATCTATATAATATTACACAACTTTTAGTAATAATAAAAATTATATTTTAGTAATAATAAAAAAATATTTTAAACTTAAATAAAGGTCACGTTTAGTTATTGTGACATTTGACTTTTGACCTTTCGAGTGTTTTTGGGGTAAATGTCAGGATGCGCCAACGTTATTTATAATTTATCAAATACTAGCATTCGCTATCGGCTTCGTTCCCATTGGTAAATGGAATTGATGGATGGAACACACACATACACACATTCTTAGTGCAGGTCTCTGATCGCAGATTGAGTGGGTTACATCGAAACGATTAACATTATAGTCTTAGTAGACTCTCCGTTCTTTATTCATGTATTTGAACCTACTAAAAATTTTATTTTTATTTTCAGATTTGACTCAGATTTTGATTTGAAATACAATGATGTGGGATCAAGAGGAACTTTTTCATCGTTAATTGATTTATTTATTTGACTTTAATAAAAACAATATTATTATTAAATATGACATTATTATTTAAATATGATTATTTATTGTTTTATGGCTAGTTAAAATTGAAATTAGTCGTTTCTGTTTTCTCACACAGCAGAAAAGACAGAAGGAATCTACTATTAATAATAAGATAGCACGCACGTTCCCCACGCACTAGATGGAATAGATAGGTGGCGGACCTCAACACAGCACTTTGACTACTAGGGCTGAGAAAGTAAAGAGAGGAAAGAAAGTATTCTGCAAAAGTAGTATACCTATTTCTTTCGCAGAATTATACATCTGGCTTCAAATATAATAGGGTAGTAGGTAGTACATGTTGAAATTATTAAATTTATATAGGCTATAATCTTCCTGGATAAATGAACTATCCGACACCAAAATATTTTTTCAATTCAAACCAGCAGTTCCTGAGATTAGTGGGTTGCTAACTATAGACGGATTAAAGTAGGAAATGCAAGTGAAGCCTGAAAATGTTACCAGTATCAAATCCAATACTAATTCAATTTAAACATTGTTGAAATAACTTTTTGTTTGAACAAAAAATTGTTCAACTCTTAACACAATTAACCGTATACAGAATGTTATTATACAATTTTCCATCGACACGCCCATTGAGCTATTGTTTTTGTAAAATCAAACAATTTTCAAACAAAATTGTTATAAATTAATAAAAAACAAAAATTATTTTGTTTGTTTGTTCATCTTCACCATCATGTACCAACATAACGTTTGACAGTAGTACCTAAGTGCGTTAGCCGTGAGTTCGATTCCAATTCGAGGGGAATAAGCGAAGAGTAATTTAACACTAAATTCACTCTGCCTATATATATATAGTTAAAAACATAAATACTATCAGAATCACTTTCAGGATTGAAGGTCAATGGGAGCACCTACATCTTATAAAGGTTGACAAATAAAGTTTGCACTTATTTTGTATGAAATTTTGTACTATTTATTTTCTTAATAAACTTATAAATATTATTTTTTTAATTATTATTATTTTTAATTATTATTATAGTTTTTAAATTATTCTCCACGCGATCTAGAAATAAATGGTCTCGATAGATGGACAAAAAAGTATTCCTTACCATTATTTTATTTTTACCTTTTTAAGTACGGATTCCTATAAAAAATAAAATATTTACAAGTAAAGCTGTATGATATTATAAGTTGTGTATATTATTATATAAAGACGATTTTCAGTCATTAATTATAATTTTTCATAAGAATGTCGCCAATACTTTTAGTTTGCGTCGTCTTATTCGGTAAGTTCTTAAAACTTTCTTTAGTGTCTTTAAATTTCCAGTGCCTTCTTAAGCGAAAGTGTTGAAGGTCGATATAGAATCAAGATACATTTTTAATCAGCTTCACGCTGTATCACGCACACAGCAGGATAGGCAGAGGGAACTAGTGTTAAGAAACTCCATTCCCCACTTTCTGCCGAGTTTTGGAAGCATTGTGTGTTCATTGACGGAATACTACGCCGCGCTTTGCCTGGACACC
>FASU01007456.1:0-10898 GCA_001486225.1 Heliconius pardalinus sergestus | reverse complement strand
GTACTTTCTAAAAAAATGGTCAAAACTTACGTCAGACTCACCGAGGATTCTGTAACAATACCAAGACCATATATGACACCACAACGGAAAGCACAACTTAAAAAAGTTAACAGATGTAAGTCCGCTGGCGTACGCATTCGTTTTGTATGAGTTTAGGAACTATAAATATTAGTTTGAAATAGTTTTTTAAGATATACATGAAAAATATGTTTTAGGATTTTTTTCCATTGTTTGTATTGTAAGTAGAGATCCACATGGAGGTCCGCTCAATTTTTATATAAATGATATTGACAAAAGAACAAAAAAAGTGATGCTAAAACGGTTGCGTTTTACCTTTTGGGATACCTAAAAAATACAAAACCTAAAAAATTAACAAAACCACAAAAACATTGAAAATTGCTAATTCCATTTAGCTAAAAGTTCAAAATTCGTCATACTAAAATCCAACATAAAAAGCGCGAGTGGCTCAGACAGTGAGTGAGTACAACGAGGGCGGTAATTAAGGACACGAAGACGGTAGGGAGTTTACAATTTGCATCCAGCTCAATGGACGTCACGCGGGACAAAGGAATGTACTAGGACCTAATGTATCCTACTAATATTATGAATGTGCAAGTTTGTGAGGATGGATGTTTGTTTGAATTTCACACAAAAACTACCGAACGGATTTGGATGTTATTTTGCGTATTCATCAGACCAACACATAGACTATAATTTATGTAAAGATTTTGCATAATTTGGCTATAAAATAACAATAAGCTTAAGTATATATTACTAGGGACCCGTGCGGAGCTTCACCATGCCATTATTGTAAAAGATGTATTTATTGTAACGTTTTACCTAAATCCGTTCAGTAGTTTTTGCTTAAACGAACATCAACATTCATCCTCACAAACTTTGAGCACATGATAGCGTAGAGCCATAATACTGTCGTACTTTGTCTTGTTACAAGAGCGAGGAAATGAACGTAATTCATTACCCCGAGTGAGAATCGAACCCGCAACCGTCATGTTTACTTTCTGACGCTCTGCTACATTTTGATCAATCAAAATAAGTAGAAAACGGAGAATGTAGTGATTGTTTTTTCTTGCAAAAAATGTAAAAACAAAAATTTTAACTACGATAAATCCCAAAACAGACAAACTGTTAGTAAATTTTATATTATTATCCATCCACAATATTTCATAAACTAACAAATGTACTTTACATTAATATATTCAGAAATAATATAACAGTTACATTATGGTTAATAGATATTACTGCAAATATTTAAATTATCCTTTGTGTAGATGAAACGGTTATGATACAGACGTGAATGGCTAACAGATAATTATTAAATGTAAAGCAATTATGGACGATCGAAATTGGATTACAATAATATATTTATATACTTTTGAATAGGAAGAAACTAGTGTCAAGATACTACGTCTCCATTTTGGCATGGATAAACTTAAAGATTAATTTGAAAAAATATCCTGCTGAGTTTCTTGCGTCGGTTCTTCTCAGGTCTGAGGCAGAGTAACTTTAGTGACTCTTTCTCCCGCACTCCGCACTTTGTCGTCAGAATGAAAATATTCACTGCCCCGTGTGGTACCTCCAACTACTACCTTTACAGTCAGAATTGAAGATATCCGCCGCATTTACGTGGCCTTAATAGATCAAAAAAAGATCAGCTCCACGCTGTAGCCCGCACACAACAGAATAGGAAGAGGGAACCTAGTGTTAAGACACTCCGTTCCCCACTTTCCGCCGATGTCTAGAGGCATTGTGTGTTGAGTGGTGGAACTTAACGCCGCCCTTTGCCTCGACACCAGAGAGTGAAATGGAAATATAAATTTTAAATAAATATTTAATTTCCTCGAGTGGGGATCGAACTCACAACCAGTTGGTTTACAGTCACACCTTCTTCATCTTCCCCACGACTGGCCTTAATAGATAGATACATATACTCGTATATTTGTTATACCTCTACAGCGTCACCGAGTTTAGTGCGGGGCCGTGCTCGAGCCGAGGAAGAACCTTGACTTGGTCACCTTTTTACGAGTGCCAATAAGGAATTTCTATGTAGGTACAAGGGCGTCTTTTGTCGCAAGGCAGGAGCCTCTTCATGCGTACTTCGTTCGTACGGGAGCTCAGCACACCGGGTAGGACTGTGGAAACCCTGTCGGAATATAGGGTTTCCACTCTCCCGCGCCTAGGCAAGCTTGGCCTGTAGCTGGAACGTCTTCTTCACTGGTATTAGAACTGCAGGTACGCTGGGTTACAGTGAAACGTTATTCGTCATAATATAGCTTGCAGCCGTTCTAGATAAATGGACTATTCAACAATTGGAACTATTAGTTCCTAATATTAGCACGCTCAACCAAACAGATATAGATTATATTGACATCTAAAATAATTATTCTAAATTATTTTTCAAAAGGACCTAAGCAACCATAATAACCATAACCAAGAAGATATTTAACCGAACCGCATAAAGCCTCCAAAAAGACAAAAGTTACATGAAAATGTTAAAAGTAAACAATGATACGCCCTCAAAGATATCGCTAATTAAAGAGAGGGCGCTAACGAGTGACGGAATGAAAGTCGATTCCTAATTTGCATTCGAATTGGAAGTTTCGTAGAGTGCATTTTTGACGGAAGATATTTTTTTAAATGTGGAAATGTGGAAAGATTGGAATAGAAGTATTATCATTTGTTTAGTTTCACGCTGTATCTCGCATATCACTGAATAGGGAGGGGGGAGGTAGTGTTGAGACACTCCCTGCCTCTGCCCACATTTCGCCCAATTTTAACCCTATGAGTTCAAAGTGGCACTCCACGCCGCACTTTATCATGTTTTGAGAACAAAGAAGATTTTAGTTTATTTATTTCTCCAAGTGGAAATCGAACTTACAACTTACAAAGGAGTTCTTTAAACTTATAGTTTTTTTAGATTCACGCTATATCCCGTATATAGCAGGCTAGGCAGAGGGATTGTAAAGACACTTCCGTTCCCCATTCTTCGCCGAACTCTGGGGACATTGCGTGCTGAGTGGCAGAACTCGTTACCAGAGCGAGGAAATAAAAATATTATATAATAATTCCTCCTAGCAAGATTCGAACTTGCAACCATCGCCTCTGCACTACTAAGGCCTCAAATTTTCTAGTCAATCCATTTCAACCAGATTGAATCTTAAATTTATATCAAAATATTTTCTATTCGATTTCACGCTTGCATGCATCGACTGCTTAAATTACTAAACTCTGTGATCTTTTCAGTGGCATTGCTTCAAAAGCTCCTTTGAAC
The DNA here is from genome assembly GCA_001486225.1 of Heliconius pardalinus sergestus. Lineage (NCBI taxonomy): Eukaryota > Metazoa > Arthropoda > Insecta > Lepidoptera > Nymphalidae > Heliconius > Heliconius pardalinus. The sequence continues at coordinate 7,609 of FASU01007456.1, read as the reverse complement.
TAAACTTTTACTATACAGCCATAGAAGGAGTTGCTAAAACTTATAGAACTGTCCTTACGCCTTTTATGAGAAACGTGTGATATAAAAATATTTAAATTGAGTTATTTTTTCTTTCCGTTTTTTTCCACTTTCCACTGAATTCTGGAGGTTTTGTGTGTTGAGTGGCGGGACTCAACGCCGCCATTTGCCTCGACATATGCCTGAGCAAAGAAAAGAAGAAGAAGAAGAAATATACATTTAAATAAATATTTCAGTTCCTCGAGCGGGGATTGAACCCACAACCAATCGCGTTTACAGTCACACTGCCCCTGCACCACGACTGGACTCAATAAATCCTCTTTAAATTATTCATTGAATATTATACTATTTTATACATAACGAGCAATAGCCCACAACTTCGTTTGGATTTTATGACCCATACTGTATTCATTTCTATTTTGCTCTAGTTTCGACTGTAATATTCAGAATCCTGGCCTTGTCTGTTCCCTTAAAAATATGTTCTCAAGAAATATATTCCAAGTACTTCTCGGTGCTTCTACGTACGTACATACTTACCAAATTCTTACATTTTAAGTCCAATTCCATTTTTTCCATTCCCAAAGTCCATTTTTTTTAACTCCACACCGTATCCCTTACATAGCAGGCGGCTAGGCAGAGGGAATCTAGGAACCTAGTGTTAAGACACTCCGTTCCTATTAAAACATTTCGGTTCCTCACTTTCGAGAGCGAGAGCTTTAGAGTAGCGGAATGTCTCAATGTCTCGCGTTACAAGAGCAAGGAAATGAAACACACAATGTCTGGAAAATTGACAAATGATTGACACTAGGTTCCTTTTGCATATTCTGACATATGTATAAGCATAAAAACTTAAAACTGTTTTCTTAATACACGTGAATAATCTCACAATTGTGTCTAAATACAATAATTTGATCTTATATATATTATAAATATTAATACAAGTAATTACCATACAGATTAGTTATGTTATAACATCCCTAAATATATCGATGTCCACACGATTGCACACGAATTTCTTAATCATCTAATAAATAAACATGAACTTTGATCTCAAATTTGTTTTCATACATGGTTTCCCAAAGTCCCAAAGAGGCTTGGTCGAATAGAAATGGATGGTAAAATCCCTAGGAATCCTAGAAAGCTATTCTATATACCTGGAATACCGGGGAAATGCAGCGGAGATACTTCACTGAATTCTTTGTGGACCTCACAATCAATGTGTACTAGATAAGACATTTTCTCAAATATATTATATAACCTCGTTCCGTACGAAATGGTTAGTGGAGGTTTTTGTTGAATACATATTTTGAAATTAGTTTCTCTTTTTCTTAATTCGTTTTTTTTTGTAAGTATTTTGGATTTTTGAGTTCTTTCGTTCATTTTCGTTATCAGAATTTGGCCTAGGTTAATTTAGACGAATGTTTGAGATCTTTGTCAATAAAAAATAAGTAAAACTAACTAAATTCTACGGCGTTGAAATCCGCCACTCAACACAAACTGTTTCGTAAATTAGGCACTACATTGGGAACTGAGTGTTTTATCACTAATACTGTGGATATCTTGCTATTTGCAGAATACAGTTGAAGTTAAAAAATAGATATATTTATTATATGTAAATAATAGAAATACGTATACGCGAACAAAATAAAATAAAATGCGAACCTTTCATAATGCAGCATTTTACAGCACACTACAGTCTACAGGTAGCAAACCCGTGTTTTAAGAATGAAGTCTACTTTTATTTCAGTATTCTGCAACAAATATTTTAGCGCGAAGCTCTGTTCCACGGTTGTATTTAATATGAAATAAATAAAAATATATTGTAGGTATATTTGATTTTTAAAATGAAAACTTATATTTTTGAAAAGTCGTTTGTTTATTTTTGTGAAATAGTCGTATAAATTAACCTATTATTTTTTTTTAGCTTTTATGATTATCTTATAATCTAAATAAAACTGTTCCTTACTGGACTTAGAAAGTGTAATGTTGTTATGTAGTAAGGCTAAGAATAGTAGCGGAGCACTAAGAGAGGATTACTCGAAATTCCTACCAGAACTAGATAAATGAGATTTTTCATCTTCCAAGTCAACGCAAACAAAGTTTCAACAAACAAGCAGACTAGTAAAATATACTAGTTCCCCATCTATATCAAGTCGAATATTGAAAAAAAAAGTACTTCCACAAATCATTAGTATGTATTTGGCAACGCGCGGCGTTGAGTTCCGCCACTCAATGCTTCCAGAATCCCTTTCACTAGATTACCAGGTTCCCTCTGCCTACTCTGCTGGTTTCAGTGTGAAGTGGTTTCAAGTTTGGAACCAACTTTATAGCACCGGAGTTCATATTTATTGTTATAGTTCAGTTCAGGTTAAATATTTTTGTAGCATTCGCTTAAACGTCTATAAAGTTTTATATCAACAAAAGAACTGTAAACCTTTTAAGGTTAAACCTTAAAAATTAAAACCTCTAAGTATCATAGTTTCATTGACAAATCTATTGTTTTTTTTAAGGTTTTTAATGTCCATTTTGTTATTCAATTAGCCTTTTAAAACATAACATACATTTTTTTAAAATTTTTAATTTTTTGATGCTTTATTTTGAGGTACCTAGAGGACATGCAACGCCAAACGCTACGGTCTCTGTATATATCTTTCGCCTTGACCATTGTCATCAAGCTCTTCATACATGCCGTCCTCGTACATACTCGTTCACGTCAACGGAGGTATACATACCGAGGTCAACTTTCCCTTACATAATAATTTTAATATTAGTAATTTTATTAGTAGTTAATAATAATAATAATTTGAACTGCATTATGATAATAAATTCAATACTTTCAATCCGATTAATATTCAAGTCGATGTACTTTACTATCTATAATGATGACAAAAGAGCTCTAGAAGATTTATATTAGAAAAAATATATCGATAACTGTGTTACGTCCCACATTTTTTAAGCGAGACGTTCAAGAGAAATATTTTTTATTTAATTATTTCGAGATAGATACCTCTCATGGTAAAAGGATTACGTCGAAAAATGTTAAGAGTCAAGAAACTTTGTCTTTTAAAGTCTGCTTAAAGTATCCTTTTTCATTTTATAGTAACAAGGACTTTACATTTACTTATAATGTGAATAATATATATATTTTTTTCAAAACGGCTAAACTGCTGATCACCTCCACCCCTCCATCACGACCACCAGAATGGTCTCCAAATCGTCACCGGGCGGGAAACATGCATAAAATTCCATTAGCTATATTTATTCTTAAAATAGAACCTTTAGAAAATGTATGTTTAAGGTTTTATTACAACACGTGCCTTCCATCCCTCATCCTCATAGTAAAGATGAAGAAGAGATCCTGTCGAATATTGTTAAATTATGCCTAAAGTTCAAACAAAACAATGGCCCGTCTCTTCGGCCGTCGTTTTCCTGAGACTTCGCTCGTTCCTTGTAGAAGTGAATTGAAATCTCTGAAATTCAATAGTAGTATGGTATGTATGGATCGCGACGCAAGTGCAGGTAGCGCAGCGTTGTGGGATAAATGTATTTTATTTATATTTTTAGCTTGTATGTTATATCCTGCACGTAGCAGAGAAGGCAGAGGGAACCTGGGGTCACCTGTGGGGGCAACCTGTGTCAAAAGATAGTTCTTCACTCTTTGGCCGAATACAGACCTTGTATGATAATTGGCGGAATTCGACGTCACGCGTTGACATAGGCACGCTTCTTATTTGTACCCACAACTATCGCTAAGAGGGAAACATAGCTACATCACATCTACAGCGTCGTCGAAGAAATTAATTATAATTACCAAATTAAACTTGTCTCCATTACCTTTTATTAAATCAATGCATTCTCTGAAAATATAATTAATGAATGTTAAATATGAACTCGTTAATAATTAAATTTAAACGATCTCTTTGTGTTTCGTCCTCCCGCTACTTCAATTGTACAAACAGTTCTTGTTGTAAATTAATATCTTTAGCGGATGAATACTAGCAAGAAAATATTGTTATATTTTTAGGTTCACAGACGGAACCTAGTGTTCAGATAGCCCGTTCGCCACTCTGACCAACCTTCGAAACATTGCGTGTTAAACATTACAGAACTGAACCGCGCTTTGTCTTCTTACCAGCGTGAGACAATGAAAATCAATCAATCCCTGAAGCGGATTTCGAACCCGCAACCGTCGCGTCGCATTTACATTCACACTCAATCTCGCTGTGCCACAATAGCTTAAAGTTATTTAAACGTGAACGTGAGACAATACTGTCTTTCAAAACTATTTAAATGCTCAGTGTGCCTAAGGCACTGTGGAATGCATTACGATGCGGTCTAAGGAAATTCTTGGCATAGTAACTATTATATTACTTTCAAGATATATGTATGTAGATGTTTACGCTGGGTAGGTAGAGGGAACCTAGTGTTAAGACACTCCCCACTTCACGCCGAATTCACGTTGGAGGCATTGTATGTCAGCACCAGAGGGAGCAAATGAAAATAATTAGTTCGATCGATAATGAGTTCGATTCCCACTCGAAGTAATAGAATACATGATATTCTTATTACCTCGCTCTGGTAACGAGGCAAAGCGTTGAGCGACGTGCAATGTCTCCAGAATTAGGCGGAAAAATAGGAACGGAGGAGTTTTAATAGCAATGGAGTGTCTTAACACTAGGTTCTCAGGTTCCCTCTGCTTACTCTCTAAAAATTAACAAGACACCAATCAAAGAAATTTGAAGTCATTTTTATTTCACAGTTTTAAATTGTAATCCCACACTTATTAAGAAACGTAAATCTAATAATCTAAATTTTTTAAATAAATAAATATTCTTATTCTTATTTCATGGAAAGCGTCCAACATATATAAGTGTTTAAGAATTTCGACGTGGTCAGTTTCCAACAGGCAATAATAATATTTACTATAATTATAATATTATAAAATTTACGGGAATATGAATTTCAAACCCGCGGGATAATGCAAATAAATCAATGAATTAACCAATATAGCTCCATGGCAGAAGTAAAACATTTAACAATTAATTCATAGAGTATTTTTTTTTCTTTATGAATCAAAGGTAAAGTAAGATATAAATTACATTTCAAAACATTTTTATTAGCGTGCTTCCCGCAAATCCGACCGATCCCCGAACCTTAATCCCGCAACTCACTTCCTTTGGAAAATGGTAAAAGGGAATACCGAGATACGTTCTGAGATTGGAAGCACAGGTTCAAATCCCGCTACGATCAAATATTCTAAACGTTTTTTTAAAAAAAAGTTCAACCCAAGTTCACCCACAAAACAAAGTCCGAACCTCCAATAAAATCGGTGTTTGTACAAAAATGTATAGTAATTGCGACGTTGGCAGTCGCAAGCGGAATCGCCGAGTGAATATAAATCAAAATTTAACGCTTTGCTGATAAACCAAGCCCAGTCGACTGTATCCTAACACCCTGATGACCTGGTCTTAGCTTTTCAGTTCTGGATATTAAAACCATTTTTGGTACAAATCTCTCACTATAATATTCAACGGTTAGCGTATTACAGTGAATTTAAATTAAACTTTAATTATTTAGGAGATTTCGTGAAGCGTTGCTGGGGTTTTTGATTGTTTATTTTTATTTTTCGTTGGCAATCTGGGTTGGGGTGTAAAAAATTTAAGATGTTATTTAATATTTGCGGCATAGTTTATTTTATAGCTTTTATTTTAATACTAGCTTTTGCCCGTGGTTTCGGCTTTGGTTTGTGGATATACTAAAAAACTTACATATTTATGACACTTTAATAGCTTGCATGAACATTGTCCTTACGTTATTGATACAACAATTGAAATATGAACCGTACATATATTTCCGCGATGCAGTTTTAGGGTTTCGTATCTCAAAAGGTAAAAACGGATCCCTTATAGAATCTTTTTTTTCTCCGTCTATCCATTAGTAAATTTATCAAGCTGAAATTGATACCAAATGTTAAGGTCTACGGTGCCTTTAAGCACAGAAAAAGTTAATCTTTAAGTACAAAAGGTACAAGCATCTATGCATTGTTTCTGGTGAATTTTGTGTGAAATTTGCTGCGTAATCGAAACCTATGGAATACTTCTCGTGGACCTAAATGACTACTTACACTACATTAAAGAAAATAATAAGAATGAAAATTTATAAATATTTCAAAGAAAAACAATATTACAAACTTATATTAGTAATCCATTTCATACAAAAAAAGTGCATACGCAGTCGGCAATACCTGTGCATACCTATAGGATATTTCCAGTAAAATTATAATTATTTCATTGACAAAAAAAATTAAGTTCAAATAAAGGGAATAAAAATGAAAAAACTATTACAAAATGTATAATTATAGTTAATTTTATACAAAATCAATGCAAACTTAAGTTGTTCAACTTAATTAAGCTTTATCTCCGGTAACTTACGAGTAAGTTGTTCAACTTAAGTTTGTCAATTCTTTATGAGTTGTACTTACCGTTAACCTACGGTCCTGAAATTGTTACGGAACCTTCGGAGAGTCAGACTCGCACTTGACTGGTATTTGATATAAAAATTGAAAAAAAAAACAGAATAATGCCTTAAATAAAATAATTATAAGAAATCAAAAAAACTCGATTGCTAAAACTACGAAGAGAAAAACAAGCTCAACATTACCTTCTTTCTTCACCTCCATCACGTCGCACAGCCGGTTAAAAATAAGAAATAATTAAAAGAAAAAGAAATGATATAAAACCACAAGCACATCTCAACGTTTTACCTACACAGCATAAAAACTTAATAAAATAATAACGCAGCTAGAATAAGACCTCGTTACGGTAAGATCAAGCTCAGTGCAGCTTTCTTCTTTTAAAAGTAAATGGCTCGTTAAAAATATTTAACCATTAACGTTGGAAACTTTTAAAATATTTATTGCAGTGAATGTCCGTTGAAATACGAGTATAGGTGGGTATTTAGAAAGACTGAAAGACCATAGTGGCGTAGAGGCACAATCGTGTGGCTGTAAATGCGGCGGTTATAGGTTCAATTTCCATTCGGGAGAGTGAAATATTTAATATTTTCATATTCTCACTCTGGTATAGAGGCAAACCGCGGCGTTTAGCCACTGAACGCTCAATGCTTCAAGAATTCGGCGGAAAGTGCGGAATGAAAGTATCGTAATGGGAACTATGTGTCTTAATACTTGGTCCCCAGGTTCCCTCTGCCTACCCTTTTAGCTTCACGCTGTACCTCGCACATAGCAATGTATGCATCACAAAGTGAACCTAAAAATTAAAAAAATATAGGAAATATAAAATAAATTGTTATAAAGATAATCCTTTTGACTTTACGTCATGTTTTTGTAAATTTCACGCAGTATTGCACGTTTAGGGTAAGTAGAGGGAACCTATTGTTAAGATACTTCGTTCCGGTCATACCGTATTTTTTGAACGGCACAACCGAAAGTAGGGCTTTGTCTTGTTACTATAGAAAATTTAAATAGTTCTTTTCTTCGCTCACCACCCATTTCGAGTATGATAATTGATAATACTAACACTACGGATTATTTAACTACTAGCGACAGGCTCGCGGCTTCGCCCGCTTTAAC
>FASU01007445.1:0-10283 GCA_001486225.1 Heliconius pardalinus sergestus | reverse complement strand
CGCCGCGCTTTGCCTCGATACTCAAATAAATTAAGTGATAAATATTTAAACATAAAAAATAACATTTCGATTCGGAAGATCTTCTGGGATCAGTACGTTCAATCAAACAAAACTTATCTATAGTTTTATAATATATAATTTTAGGGAGCGCAAGAAAAAGGCGGGCGGCGCGGGCTTGGGCACGTTGCGCAGGCGCATCGCAGCCGCCGCGCGCAGACCTCGTGACTCCAGGCCTGACAGAGGTATGTATATACATTGAATCACACAATAAAATAGTATTATATAATGGTTAATTTCAACACGGCGGCAAACACGGCGCTTAGTTCCGCCTATAGGAGTTAGGTCCAGATACTTTCTATTGATATTCTGGATGACAATTAATTGTAATACACTTTCTATTCAAGTATCGAACATATTCATTCAATACAATTTTTGAAAAAATTAAAATAATAATAATTAAAAATGTTATTTTATTTTTATAAACAAATAAAACTTATATTAAACAGAAAATTGTTCCAAGACTTATACTTACTTATATGTGAAAAATGAAGCAAATTAATAAGAAATATTATTCACTCCGAAAAAAGGTTAAAACAATAAAAATGCCGTAGTGATTGCACAACGTGCTTTATAACGTAACGTCAATGTAACTTACAAAATATGTTGACATAGTAGAATAACGCAACCAACTTTATATAAAAAAATGTATTAAATATATCATATAAATACACAAACGACACTTCTATCTACTATCTATCGTCCATCTTTAACCGACTAAAAAATGGAAGTTTGCGGTCTGATGTGTAGATCTGTATGGCACAAATATATATGTTTATATGTAATTTCAATCACTTTAAATATTATAATTTTTGTGATATAGACCAAAATTGTGAAATATTTACTCAAGTGGTGAACTTGCGGCACACGTGCTACTTTTGATTAGGTTTCCCCTATCCATGCTTGCATGCGGGATACAGCGTGAATGTGCGTGTGCTTGTGTGTGCAGGTTGCGAGCACGCGCGCTTCATCCGCTCTGTGGTCGGGTCGTGGCGGCTGTCGGACGTGTTCCAGCTGTGCGCCGAGCTGGAGGCGGGCGCCGCGCTGCGCGACCTCGCCACGCAGGCCGAGCTGGCCCGCGAGCCCGCGCCCGCTTTGCACGCCGACCTAGCCGCCATGCGCGCCGAGAGGTGAGTGAAGAGAAGGTAGGAGAGACTTCGGCATCTTCTATCGGGAAACATGAATGGTACCACTAGAGGGAGGAGGGACATCGCCAGCTTATCCTTTATTATGATAATTCAGGGCACGGTGAAAGTGAAAAAAGGGAGAGCGGAGAGGAGTGAATATTTTTTTTATTAATCCACTTTAAAAGTAGGAGATTCTGAACTTTACAGTTTAGCGTTGTTTTGGAAAATCCACAAAAATAGATAAAATATACAAATCTTTAAGTCTTACTTAGCATTCAAAAATGTAATATAACAATATTACTATGTTTGTTATACTTTTTCATTTACTATATTTTTTTTATTCATTGATTTTTAATGTTTTTCTTTTATATAATATTCTTATTTTTTTGCCTCAGATGGTGGTGTGATGTAGAAGTGGTGGGCGCGGGATTCTCGATACCGGCGCATAAAGTTATTTTAGCGTCACGTTGTACCTATTTTAGAGATCTACTGCAACGTTATCCCAGGTATGATTTTTTTTATTCTACTTGTTGCGAGAAAATAATAGCATTATATTATTTTTTCCAGGCCTGTTGTAGAGTGTGAAGTGTGATTGTAAATGTGACTGGTTGTGCATTCTATCCCCACTAGAGGATATTAAATATTTATTTACATTTCCATTTCCATTTCTTCGCTCTGGTGTCGAGGCTCAGTAACTGTGCGGAACTCAGTAACTTACCACTAGGATCCCTCTGCCTACCCTACTGGGTGCGGGATACCAGCGTGAAGCTGATTTTGATTTTATATAATTTTTTATAAGTTAGCGCGTATACTGTGCGTGAGACTTATGGTTGGCTTTGCATTTGTGTGACTAAAGTAGAGCTAGAAAAACAGTCTGATGTGTTTTGAATAAGTAATGATACCGGAATGACCCTTACCTTATACCATAAAAGACAGTCTTGTGCACGACTTTTTTGTTCTTTTTTATATTCCGGTTTACATATATTTTTCTTTTCTTGTACTTGCTATATTATAAGCTATGTTACTGAAATATACTTTAATCTACCGTTCAGTGGTTTTTGCGTGAAAGTGGATCCAGCATCCATCCTCATAAACTTTTACATTTATAATATTAATAGATTAGTTCTTTTTGGATCCTCCTATCCTTACTTTAGGGACTTACTGTAACAGTATCCTAGGTAGGAGGCTTTTAGTTATTACATTAAATTATTGTAGTACTTATTCTATTTATATTTTCTTCTTAAATATTAAAAAAGTATTAAAAAGATTTTTTTTTCTATATAGATCGTGGAGAGTGCCCCTAGAAGGCGCTGGGGCTTCGCTGTCCCGCGAGGAAGTGGAAGCCGCGGTACTAGCATTGTACGCGGGTGCTGCGCCTTCCGCACACCCCTGCGAACATTGTCGTAGTGAGTAGTAGACACTACAATATAATACTATATATTTCTGTATAGTCGACACTTATCTATTACCTTTTTTCTATATTTAAAAATATATATTCATTCTAATTAAGGTCAGACGTAGCATGGGGGCACAAGCGTGTGACTGTAAACAAAGGAATGAAATATTTAATATTTTTATTTCCTCACTCTAGTAACGATGTAAAGACAAAAGCGCAGAGTTGAGTTTCGCCACTCAACACGCAATGTCCCGAAAATTGGGCGGAAGGTTGGGGGACGGAGTGTCTTAATACAAGGTTCCTTTTATCTATCCTGCTATATGCGGGATACAGAATGAAGCTGAATAAAAAAGAAATTACAAGCTTTATTTGTATTGTCAAACAAACTAGGCGGGACCTTTTTTACTGGATAACATTTTAAAACATGTTAAAATATATATATATATATATATATGTAATTCCAGAATGGGACAGAGGACTGAACTCGGAGGCCGATTTGGATATTATAAGTGTGGAGAATTCAACAAGTGAGTCATTCATTCATTCATTCATTAAATTTTATAAAAAAAATGTATCATGTTCAATTTTATTGCTACTATTAATAGTAGTTTTCTTGTTTTGTTTCTGTATTGAGACGATTTATCTATCAATTTAAGTATTTTCAATTTCTTGTTTCAAAGATCGACGATGCACATGCACAACAAACACCCAAGGGGGCGGAACTCGAAACCGTCGTTTGGGAGCTTTACTGGGGTTCAGCATAGGAGGTGGAGCCCTAGCCCGAGATCTACGGAGAGTGTTAGAAAGTGGGGAACTGGCTGATGCGAGGTTGGCCTGGCCCGAGGGTTCTTCGGGTACAGGGGGTACGGGCGGTTCTTATGGGTTCAGAGGGTCGGCGGAGTTACCTTGTCATAGATTATTGTTGGCTGCTCGGAGTAGGTTCTTTAGGTGAGTGTGTTTGTGAAACAGAGCCCTACTTCATTAGGGATGGACTCCCAGGCCAAGGCCTTCTATATATATCCACGCGTTTCTGGAATGTCATGTATAATAAATATAGACACCTAGGTAATTAACAGATATTTGAAAACAAAATCAATTTAGATATATTATGATTATAAAAATATATAAAGAGTTTTTTAAATATTATTTGGTTTTAATTAATTTGACTTGAATATAACTATTTTTGAATCACATTTCAGGTACATAAAGTTATTATTATTAATATTGCTATTACTATACATATCATTAATATGTTCCAAAAATTTAATTTCAGAAATGTCCTATCAAGGCGATGTACGTCAACATCAGGTCCGGGGGGCGTTGGTGGTGTTGGAGGTGTCGGTGGTGCAGGTGGTGCGACGATAGTGTGCGTGGATGAGAAGGTGTTACCTCGGAGGTTCGCGAGGGCTTTACTACACGCCGCTTATACGGATCAGGTTTGTATACTTGTATACTAATATTTTAAAGCTGAAGGCTTTGTTGATTGTAAGTTATGATCTCAAGAACTATTGGTTGGAATTGAAACTTCTTATTGTGTTAAATAGTCATAAATCAACAAGTAATATCAATGTTAAATATTTTATTCTAATTAATATGATATGTATTTTCAGGTGGACCTCAGTCTCATAGGCAGAAGTTCTTCATCGCCGTCTTCTACTAATAGCAGCAGTGGAACTGTGAGTAACTTATTATATTTATCGTATATGCATGTATGTATGTTGCCCACAATTTTCTCTAAAATCACTAACATAAGATAAACTACAACTTAAGAAACAATCCAAATTGCATCAAGATTAGTTCAGTTATTTTTGAGACATGTGAGAAATTTGTTATATCACACCCTCAGGATGAATGGTCTAATTCTAAATGTTTAACTAGTTTTACTTAAGAAAAGTGGCCCAGTGTTTCACCTACCTTAATGTATGAATTACCTGCTATATGTTTTTTTAAGTGCTTGTATAAATAACGTAACTTAATTTTTAAGAAAAGCTATTTAAACCTTAGAAGTTCTTTTCAACACCATATATCTGTTTTCGAGATTTTTCGTTCATTTTTATTAGAAAAGTTTAGGAGTACATATTTTTTACTACACTGCATGTATACATTTAATTAAAAAAAGGACTTGTTCCACTTTCATATAATTATGGGGGGTAGGGACTCCCCTTTATGTTTTAATTTTTGTATGAAAAATATATTAATTATTATGCTCGTACGTTACGGGTAGCGTTTAACTGTAAACGGGACATTTTATTTTCCCGCTCTGGTAAACAAAGCGTGTTGTTGACTTGCCACTGAAAAAGTAGTTTCTCCTTTTTTTTTTAAAAAAAAGTGTATATTTTTATTATTCTTTGTTTTTCTTTTAGCTCCGAGGCAACGGTCGAGGGTCAGCCATAGCAATGTTAGATGATGCCTTCCAGCTATATGAAATTGCAAGGTAAACTTTCATAAAGCAATGTTTTTCCAAATGAGTAATATGAGTTGGGAAATCCTTTTTTTTGTTTTAAATTGAAATGGTGAATGAATGAATCATTCCATGATGATGAAATTGTGAATGATTGTGTTCTGGCAATAGTTTATTTACTATCCTGTTCTTATGTACGATTTGTTTGAACACGCTTTTATTAGCTTCTGTCGCTTCTTTTTATGTATGTTTGTAACGATAACGGAAGATATGAATACACGTGATTTTGATAGTCGGACGTCGGATTGTCGTGTGAAATCAATGATGTTACAGTAGTTTTAACTTTTATTTATTGATGACGGTCGGATATGTGTAAAAAATATCGATGTTCCTCTTTCTATTTTTATCAAACATTGATGTTCTTTCAACATCAGAGAGGGAACATCTATTCCATCCTGATTTCTAAATTCGTTTTAGTTTATTATATTACAGCGCATCTATACAGATGGCTGCAAGTTCAAAAATATAAATAATTCATTTCCCCGCTCTTTGGGTAGACAAAGCGGCCGTGGTTATAAAATTCACGAATAGTATAAATTCGATATGAACGTAACGTTAGCGCGATCTAACTTCTTACAACGCCATCTATATTACATTTTGCGAAACTTAATATTTTAAATATGTTAAGTTTATCTGTAATATAACATTATGTAATATCATAAGACATTTATTTTAGAATTATAGTGCATAATAATAATATTTTATACCTACAATAACTACTACTCCTGAGAGTGAGTAATGTCGCATTCATTATTGTCAGCCTCACAAACGACTACACAAGTTATACTATGATATTTAAACAGTACTAAATTCAATTCAAATAATTATTTAAAAAAATACACTTAAAAATAATAATATGATAGTAGTAATTTTCTAACAAAACAGCTTTTGTGTTCTAATAACATTATTTTATAGTTTTTTTTCACTTCTACTACTCTTCTCTACTCTTTTACACGAGTTCGCTAACAGTATAACAAATAATTAGTATTAATAAATAATTTACATATCAATGCTCGGTGTATAATTATTATAAATATCAAGTATCAACATCTGCCGTATTTTTTAATTCAAAACAATCAAAAAACCTTATAGAAATTACGATAATGTAGAAAGTCACTCTTTCAGTTTATTCATTCATTTCTGTTTATTAAATGAATAATCATGTAGTTCAAGCAGGCGAAGTTGCGAGCGGGCCGCTAGTACTAAATACTACAGGTTAGAGTTTCATTTAAAATATCAACATCGGTATGATGCCGGAAAGCCCTACCCTTCTATGTGTGAGATACAGCGTCAAACTTATTATTATAATAAATATTGTTCTTATAACTAATGAATATTTATTGTGCAGGTTCCTGGAGATGCCGATAGTGGCGCAGGGGTGCGAGGACGCGGCGGCGCGTGCGCTCTGCGCCGACACGCTGCCGCACGCGCTGCGCTGGGCTGCCGCGCCGCACGCCTCCGCTTGGCTACACCGGTGAGTAGGTGGGAGAGAAAGTGGGAAAAAGAAGAGAGAGAAAGATATATTTTTTTAGTTAGTAAAAAAAAGAAACTTGCTCCTATGGTTTAGTGGTCAATGCGCTTCAACAGTCAATTAAGGATCTATTAATATTTTTATAATTAGGTGAGTTTTCGAATAGTCTTAAAAAGGTTATCATTAGTATATAAATTATATGATTGAACATAAAGGACCAAAAAAAATATTTGTTCTAAAAATATGTGTTAATATTTGTTGTTAAAGTTTTTGTTCATTATATAATTTTGATACATTAAAATGATATTCATTATTTGAAAAATAAATTTATTCAATATAAAATATTTTTAAAGTAAAATGAGAAGATAATTAAAAAAAAAATTATTAATACAATATTTAGAAAGTAGTAGTGTAGATTTAAAAGTTTACCTTTACTATCGTTTTTTTTCTTATATATACAGGCAAGCAATGAGATACCTCCGCGATGAGTTCCCTACAGTGATGGCTTCGCCATCAGCGGCGAGGTTGCCGCGCGCGTCTTTAGCTTCCGCTCTCGCTTCGCCTTTTTTACAGGTGAGGAGGAGTAAGAGAGATCAGTATATAGAGTGGAGTGGTAGCGACAAATCTCTAATACATTTAAGATTATTAAGATTTATTAATTATTATATTTGTTATTTTTATAGGCCAGTGAGGCTCAAGCCCTCCGTGCTTTACTTCGATGGGCTGAGCGGGCTGTGCAACCAACACCTGCTTCTTCCTCACCAGCTATTGCACCAGGTATTTTTATATATACTGGTTTTTACCTGTGACACATGTGTCATGGGCCACGGCAAGTTATAAGTGCGTGAGGTAACTGACAATAGTTACAGTGGGCGCCTATAGCATCACGCTGTATCCAGCAAAGCAATGTAGACAGAGGGATCCTGGGAATCTAATGACACTCCCCTTCGAGTTTACGAGTTCACGAGTGGTGGAACTTAACGCCTTTGCCTCCTTACAACAAAGACATGATAATATAAAATATTTCATTCCCCTGAGTGGGTATCGAACTCATAGTACTATGTCGTATCCTTGAAATGAAATGAATATTAATCCCCGCAGAGCCGAACCTCCTCTGGCACACGACTCACGCTCGCCGTGCCGCCCGCGCTCGCCGCCGTGCCGCGCCCGACGCCGCGCTGCGCGACGCGCTCGCCGACCTGCTGCCGCTTCTACGCCTCGAGCACCTGCCCGCCGATTGCGACGCGCGCGCCCTCGCCTCCCGCCGCGGCCTGCTGCCCCCGCCGGCACCCGCGCCGCCCCCCGCGCCTGCACCACCCGACGCGTGGCTGGGCCGCGCTGGATGTCGTCCAGTAAGGTGCTTCCTGCCCTACTTGGATGAGCTTAGAGCGGTGAGTGGTATGATACTCGAGCCCCATTTTTTCCCCTCTTGGTCTCATATTCCCACTTACTTTTTTCCCCTATCCATCTTTACTCTTCTTCAGAACTGATTCGGCATTAGTGACGTAATGGAAAAAACTATAGAATTAACTATTTTTGCTTGCTATGGTAACAAGTTTCAACTTGTGTCTCAACACAACATAACTCATGTAACTCAATATGTGTAGTGTCTTGAAACTTGAATGACGCGTGGGAAGCTAACGGAATCTCAAACATCCGTATTGATCAAGCTATGTCGAATTTATTATACTCCCGCTTTTAACTTATTTATGTTGTTATTTATAATATGCTAAAGACGGCTCAAACACGAAAAAAATGTTTTCTAAAAAATACAACATTCCAGCTGCTTCAAGACCAAGCACCGATAACAACCAACCGTCGGCCACCACCAAGCAGCACCGGCGACACGGGTGGCATCCCCGACACCTTGTACATGGTGGCGGCCGCGGCGGCGGCGGCGACCGCGTGGGGCAACGCGTGCGTGCCTCCGCGCGTGTTGCGTGCGCTGCGAGCCCGAGCCGCCGAGCTGCGTGCTGCGCCCGCTGCGCAGCGGGCGCTGGCGCTGCACGCGGGCGACGTGAGGCCGGTCAGGAGACAGGTGCGTTGAGGGAGGGGGGAGTATCAGGTTATGAGGAGGAGGAGTATTAGATATTTGTACATTTCTGCCTACATATTTTTATTATATTTATTGAAAGTGAAATTCTTTTCTATTTTTGTATAAAACATTTTAGTTTAACTTTTTAATGAGTAATATGATTTCGATAATTCTTTTTCTTTTGAATTATATATACTGAGAGTGGTATTATATATTTTTTTTTCTTGCACATAGCAGGGTAGCCAGAGTGAACATGGAAACCTTGTTTTAAGACACTCCGTTTCCCATGAAGACGATCCGTACTCAACATTCCGCCAAATTCTGGAAGCAGTCAGTGATGAGTGTATGTCAATACCGCGCCTTGCCTTGTTACAAGAGCGAGAAAATGAAAATATTGATTATTTCATTCCCGTCGTTGGGAATTGAACCCAAAACCATCGCGTTTTCAGTCGGACATCGCTGTGGCGTGTGTTACTATGTGTATAGTGTGCTATTAAGCCACGACTGGCCTAAAAAGTATCAAATTACTAATGCTATTACATTAATAATAAAAAAAATCCCTACAGATAGCGCTTCGTGCCGTCAGAGAGATGTCCCTGCCAGATGCGTGTGCGGAACTGCTACTAAACGACACGGACGTAGTGGATACCCACGATGCGCACGAAAACCATCATGGTGGGCAACATAGGTGAGAAATATTAGCAAACGATTTCGGCTTCACCTGATTAATTTTTTTTTTTTTTAGTTTTTCAAGCTTTATCCCGGAATCTAGAAACGTAAGTAGAGGGGACCTAACGTTAAGACACTTTGTTTCCCACATACCACCGTAATATCGAGGATTTGCCTTTTGATTGGCGGAACTCAACGCCGCGCTTTGTCTTGTTACCTAGCAGGGAAATAAAAATATTTCATTCTCCGTGTGCGCAGAACGCAACGACCGTTGCTCATAAAGTCACATGCTGTGCCTTTGCGACACGATGGCCTTAATGTATTTTTATACGCTTTTTTTATATATTTGTTTATTATATTATTCTCAGGGAAAGCTCAGAAGAATGGGAGCGTGGTAACACGTCGGCCTCAAGAAGCGACCTCGACGATGACTGCTGCAGGTATTTTATTTATTAGTAGAGCCGCCCGCCGCCCGCCTGTACGAATATTTATAAGAAAAAAACATGAATTATTTTAGTATGGCTATCTATGCTAACGTTAATCACTAAATCGTAGTTGAAATCTTTTGGGATTAAATGTCACTTTGATTCTACGTGAATTCCGGTATAAAAAGTAGGCTTTATATTCCACAACCTCATCTATTTCTCAGTAATTCTCATAAAAATCGATTCAGCTGTTCCAGAGCTCAGCTCAGACAGAAAAACATACAGATAAAATACAAACGGTTATGAGTTGAATTATCACTGGTGGGAAGATTTAGTATATTGAGTGTGTTCAAATAAAGAACCTTTAATCATAATTTTAGATATTTTATTCTTATGTAATCTATTAACATTTGTAATATAATACAAATAATTGCCTCCATATAGATCGGGCTCAGGCTCCGGGTCAATACGCGGCGCTTCCGGTGGAATGTCTCATGTCTCCGCGCACGCTTCACTAGGTAACTGATGTCGGACGGATAAAATTTATTATTTTTCAATAATTATTAGTTGTTTTGTATGGCACTTTATACTGAATGCTTAAAAAAAAAATTACAAGAAGTATATATATACAGGGTGGAAGAG
>FASU01007438.1:0-12414 GCA_001486225.1 Heliconius pardalinus sergestus | reverse complement strand
TCCGCCATGTTAATAACGACCGAACGTTGCTAAGCAACGATTTACAAAGTTTGTTGTTAGGAAATGTATTGAAAACTGAAAATAATTTATAAATATATTTAATAAATATTCGTATAGTTCAAACGGGCGTAGCCGCGTTCGGGTCCACTAGTACAATAATATAACTTTAAAATAAATAATTAATTTCAGACACCTCTCACTCTTTATTACATTTAGAATATAACCAAGCCGCATTAGGGTCCTAGCGTACTTACTCTAGCAGCCTTTATTACAGGGAGACATACTCAAAAATCTTATACAATAATTTACCTTATAATATTCATGTTTAAAAGTACTAATCAAATGCGCGATCTTCGGCTCACGGCTTACCTGTAATAGAAAAAAATATATTTATTAATAATACGCTTCTACTTAACTTATAAGCAAAAATTATGTTTTTTTACTTTCCATTCTTGCAAAAAACTTGCATAGCCAAATGTGTTTTCTAATTCAACCACAAAAAGTACGACTTAAAACTTTTCGTCGAATTCTGGGGGCATTGCGTGTTAAGTAGCGGAGCTCAACGTCGTGCATTGCCTCGACACCAGAGCGAGGAAATGAAAATATACATTAGTTATACTCAAGTTATTTACTTGTTTAGTTTATGTATAATTTTCTTGAAATTTCATCAGTGTATTCACTAAAGCAGAGCAACGTTTGAACTTTCTTTGTACTTCATATATGAGAGGAAGTATTAAGGCGAAGTATAATAGTAACTTTTAACCAAACTTAAAAACAAACAAGTTTTGCAAAGCTTTGATATGAGTTTGGAGCTTTATCCAATTCCAAGACTTGCAGCGTTTTCGAATTTTGTGGACTTTGTGTCTATATTAATAAAGTTCTAAAATAATAAAAATATTTTAAAAAAATACAGTCGAATTGATAACCTCCTTCTTTTTGAAATCGGTTAAAATTGACATATAGTATACGTGTTTGTAGAGAACACCGCTTTTTATGTTGTTACCTAAGCGAGGAAATTAAAATAAGTCATTAATTACCAAGAATGGCAATCCGACTCACAAGCGTCGCGTTCACAGTCCATCAGTTTTTGTTTAGTTTTGCTATAATTTAAACTAAATGTCACAAAAATCTTACTCAGTCTGACTAAAATCTTTACTAATCACGTACGTCTAAACAAAACTAAAAAAAAAATAACTACTTATAAAATTTTATTTCGCTCTAGTTTACTATATTATAAAATTCTCATATCCACATGTAAATACATATAGTATACGTAGCTCTCGTAGAGGCATCCCGGACGCAGACACCGGAAAGACGTGCGCCGGAAGTGCGCACTGTACGGTCGCAGTGTTGTTATGTAGGGCAGCTCGCACTTTGTAAGGGTTGCATATTTATTACTAGTATTTATAATCTACATTTTCTCGGGTTTATATATTAAATCTATATTAATTTTATAAAACTGTATAGTTTAATTAATGGTCGAGATTAGCAAGATTATAAAAATCTTTGTGTTTGGATTGTCCACTCGTCGAGTATGAAATTCGATGTGTTTATTAATATTATAATATATATATTATAATATATATAACTTAATCAAAATATAACATTTTATTCCATTAGAAGACGGTTTTGCTAGAAAAAACAAGCTACTGTTGCAGATTTTTAACGTCAGTTCCTACTATGAAAGACGCAGCCAGTTTCAAAGAGACGTAAAATAATGTTGTTACGTGCTAAAGCGATGGTTTAAAAGCTAAAAGCTCTTTGTAAAAAATCCCTTACGACCATGTAATAGACATACGTATACGAGTACAATATACTACGTATTTTTTTAAGAAATGTACTAATAATTTAATGCCTAAATTTCAATTTTCTGATTTCCAAAGCATTGGAAATCAGAAAATTGAAAACTATAGCAATAGTTGTGAGTTCGATCTCCATATCGGCTTTCTTGGTAAAGCAAAGCAAGACCAATGTTAAGAACATCGCACTATCCAGAAACTAAAGATACATCAATCAAAAAAATTATAAAACTCCAAGATAAGCCCGGCCCCGAACCACAGTGGTGACCTGCTTCCGTCCACCGAAGGCTAAAGAGAGGCGCGGAAATGAATTTACATAAAGGTTTGCATATTTAACGAGCTTTATACTTGCAATAAAAAAAATGTTGCATGACCACGAACGTTAGTTTGTCATGATTCGCAAAAAAACCTTTGATAACGTATGTACGAGTCTCATTTACTGTCGATTTTTATTGACTTATGAGAATTTGTTCTGAATGATTAACTTTCGCCTCGTGGAATTCGATTTCATATTATTAAAACTGTTAATTGGACTGACTAATAAAGAAAGGAATCGGTATAAAGAGTATCAATTTAAAAATTTTAATACTGTCATAAAGCAGTTAAAAGTGATTAAAGACAGAGCTTCCATACAAAAGTTGAGTTTCAAACATACATAAAGAGAACAGAACAGACACATATTACAATTAATTTAAAAAATTAAGCAATTCATATGATGTTAGAGAAGGTTTTTCTTTCAAAATAGTTTGAATTTCTTTAGCGGAAGAAAGAAATTCAAAAGATGACTTATAATATTCTTAAAAATTCACAAAGTAAAAATTATCCATTACAATTTTTTATAGTAAAGTCAGAATTTAATAAAAAGTTGGAGCACTTAACGTTACCGTTTTCCAGCTCGGGGCTATCGACCTATTTGCGCTCAAATACAGCACGATAAAGGGAATGAAATGAGCGCATATATAGTATTGAAGTTTAATGATTTTATTCATTGTCAGTGAAATGTAGAAATAAATATTATCATAAATATTGTCTCATTCCCATTTTCAATTTAGTGTCTCTTTAATACTAGCATAGACGTAATATGATGTAGTTTTAAAATTTGGTAAATTGAATTTTAAAAAATATGTAGATATAAAATCAACCACTCGTATATTTATGTAAAAAATCATATACATATATCCGGTCACGACAAGTTGGTCACTCTGTAAGTCACTCATTTCTTCTTTTTCATACCTTTTTTGTAATTGCATAAGAATTTATCTATTATAATATGAGACGCCATATTTTTTTAATGATGTGTAATGTAAAACATTTACAAAAAAAATGCATTTTAACGAAATTATATTTTAAGCTGTAAAAAGCACCAACCATCTCAAAGTGTGGCTGCAAAATAGGTTTTGTATAACAATTTAAACTGCATTTGGTACAAAAGCATTGCTTTGTATGCTGTAGGAATGTTATGAAACGCGATGAGTTTAACGTTGAAATTTTCTACATAGTTGTGAGTATACAAAATGTAAGCGAAAGATATTTTTGTACAAACAAATCAAAGAAAGTGTGCTTTTATTTTGTTAAATTTTGTATTAGATAATTAATAAAAGCACTACAGTAACGGAACTCTGCTAAATAATACTACAGTCAAACTATAGACATAATAATAACAATTTAAAACCAAAAAAAGGACCTATCTACCAAAACTGCTGAGAAACCGAAGGAAAATGTATATTTTTTTAAAATCACACATTCCACTTTACAACTAATTAATTCTTTGAATGTACTGTGCCTACTTACTTAATCCAAGCAAATAAAAAATAATATCAGAACCTTTGAAGAGTTGGGTAACCTGGCAAATGAGGTCAGCGATATCGTCCCGGGTCAGACTTACCTTGAATAATCGTCTAATATCCCGGTTGTTCACCCTCGGGTACGTTTTCTTGGTGAAACCTCATTAGGTGCAACACGTTCCCTTTGAGGATATTAAGTCGTAAATCTGAATGTTACTTGTATTAATAAGGTTTTGTGTGTAAGAAATATTACACTGATATTAAATGATACTATAAGAATGATATATATGGTTGTTGATATTTTTTAAATGTCGCGTGGTATTACAGAGGATTCCACTTTTAATCGACTTTGACGAATCGATGTGTGAAAGTGGCACAGAGCAAGAAGCGACTGTTAACGCGACAGTTGTGGGTTCAACTCCTACTCGGAGGAATAAAACATTTGGTAATGTCATTTCCTCACTCTGGGTACCTAATAAGGCAAAGTGCGGCATTAAGTTCTGCCACTCAACAAGTAATGCCTTACGAATTCGACGGAAAGTCTTTGACTTATCAGGATTAACAGAATTGTCCTATCAGGCAGGGAGTGTCTTAACACTAGGTTTCCAGGTTCCCTCTGCCTAATTTGCAATGGCCGGAAAACAAGTGCATACAAAAACGTAATTACTAAAAGCAATCTCTTTAAAGTTCAGAGTACATAGAGGTATATTACAGTATTAAATGATATGTACAGCACGCCAGAATACTGCCGTGAGTGACCTAGTAAAATTTTGTTTAAAACAGGTAAAATTTGCTGCGAGTTACTGACAGTATAAAACTAAGTAGGACCATTCAAGTAGTCCATTGGGAACAACTAGGGTAAACAATTTACAGTCGAGAAGAAGTTATTAATGTTAAATATGTAATGTAGTGTCTGAATGGGAACTTAGTTTTTTAACACTAGGTACGCCTCACTTAGCCCTCTGCCTACCTTGCAATTTATGGGACACAGAGTGAAGCTAAAAAAACATATCAATTTAAATTTAAAAAGGCGTATGAAATTTTGCACTAAATATGCGTTGTTTATATTATACAATACCTAGCTACTGAATAAATAACAAAAATATAACAATAAATCTAAATAGATACCAAAGAGTGAATATAAATACCTTCAGCTAAGAAAATTTACAAAACACTTGTGACAACAATTCAGATTTATACGATCGATCAAACAAACGGTTTTCAAGTTTTAGGAGCGAAAAGGTTTTGATAACGTGTCGAAACTCGAAACCTTTTATTTAAAACAGGGGTGGCATATTGATCAATTGTTATGTTATAGCGTGTATTCTTATATTTGCAGGTATTTAGTTTTTCTTTTATGCTGTATTTCGCATATAGAAGGATGATAGGACATTAAAAGTGTTGACACATTAAGGAAATTAGAATTATTCATTTCCCCGTGTGGGATTAAAATCCACAACCGTCGAGTTTACAGTCAGACGAAGTGCGGCTGTGCCACGTTGGCGTCACAAATAAATATTTATTTTATTCGTATATTTTTTTAACATATTTATAAAAAGGCAGCCTGAAGTAAATAGGCACCTACATATGTTAGAGAAAGCTCTATCTTCTTACAATTACTGATCTTATTGAAAAGTATTCCAAAAAATCGAATTATTGTACAAATTATTCATAAAAACGTTTTATATTGACGTAAGCAAAAGCAGGATACAGCATGAAGTTAAAAATTAGACTCATAAAACAAATTCTTCACTTTCTCGTTAAAAAAAAAAGTTAATTCAACTTTTCTCAGAGAAAATTCTAAGCTAACCAGTTAAAACCGGGAAAAAACTGGTCTCGGAATGTATAAGGTAAATCCATTTTCCTTTTTGCACTGTTATTAGTGTTTAAAACGATTATTACTGCCTTTCATCCGACGGAATGATGTAAGATTTCAAGGCGAGGGCACCGTGTTAACTCTACTGTAAAGGTACATTTAAAGTAATAATTTACAAAATAATATATCTTTAAGAATGTTTAAATAATTGTATACAATTACATGTAATATTTGGCGGAAAGCGAGAGCCGGAACGTCTTGACACTGACAGGGCTGTCTTTGCCTACACTGCTATGTGCGGGAAAATGCGTGATTAAAAAAGTATACGCAATATTATATTAGTAATAGTATTAGTATTCCAAATTCAAAAAAATAACAAAAAGGCAATATTTTTTTCACAATTCAATTATTTCCTAGTACTAGTCTTACATAACAAAATCAAAATACGCTTACAAAATAAACATAGCACATACGCAGTACAAAACATAAATCCAGATTTATATGCAAAATCAAGTCGTTAAGCGCCATTCAATATAAATGCTTCAGATTTAAAGTAACAGTATATTGTAGTGGGTACATGCCCACGTGCAAAACGTGATGGAAATAACGAGCAAATATGTCAGTCAATGTTCACATCTATATTTAGATTCGAGATGGTTATCCAAAAAATATTTACATAGCTTTTTTCATATTATAATCAGTAATAAAACACGATCACTTTAGAAACTAAAAATTTAATTATCTGAACGTGCCTATGCTAGTGAGATAAGATATAATTAACTATAGAAATTTGCAAGAATACCTTTAATATGTGAGACATATTCAGAACTTGGCGTTAAAGTAATAATATAACTTACAACTTATTTGTTGTGTTGTCGAATTACCGGCATACACGTGTAATAAATATTACGAAACAACCATGAAATATGTGACTAATGCCAAGTCAAGCCGAGGTTAAAAGCTGTATTTTAACATAAAACATTATTATATACAAACTGAAAGGCACGTTAAGTTATATAGAACTAATTAAAAGTTGATCTAAAGATTCTTTATCATGAAGAAATTTTAATTAAACTTCGTCTTTTGTATACATATATAAAAAGTTAGCTTAAAATTAATAGTATAAATAAAATTATAAAAATATGTCTACCTTCCAAACTATATTTATTATACAAATATAGAAACGAAAAATATTGTACACGTTATTGTAAATATATTACGAGTAATAAATAAGTAGTATCTTTAAAAAAAGAATAAGAATATTTTAATTCATTTACCAAGAATCTTCCTTTGACACCCATCTTCTATAGTATATGTTCTTCAAAATCCAATATTAAATATTCATCACGCAACACTGTTATGTCACAAGATTCACACATACTACCGAGTCTATTTTAATGAAGCTATATAATTTCCCATAAAAGTCTACTAAATAAAACGTAAATAAATAATCAATTAAAACACAAGAAACAAAATAATAATAATAAACAAATAATTAAAAAAGAAAACAATAATTAAAATATTATATAACAAAAATCAATTTTCATATTAAATAAAAATAATTGAAAAATGTATTTCTACTACTTGTCTAAAACCAAAATCAGGACATCGAATGAACAGAGTGAGGTGTACACCTACTCGTATCTCTAAGAGTTGACAATCATTTCGATTTTATAACGGAAACGTTATAAAAATGTAATATTTAAAAGCTTAAGAGACGCATTTATAATTGCAATATAGGTAACCAAGGCTGCATATTAATATACAATTACTTATATCCTTTCAGAGAATAATCAAATTAATTGTTCTATTAATTTCCTCTAAGGACGTGGCGGGGTTTACTTTTAATTAAAATAATGGCGCACGCGACCGCCCGTATCTGTGACATTGTTGTATTTTATGAACCTTCATCATATTTTTTCTATTCTCGCATCCGTAGTAAGGTACAATAGGAAAGGCTTCTGCCTCCGATCGCAATGGTTGCGGGTTCCAGCCTGACATAGGGGAATGAGTTATTTTAATTTTCCCGTTTTGGTTCAGCAATATGTGAAGTTGAATTTTATCAGTCAACATACAATATCTCAAACTGTGGCAGAAAGTTTAACGGAGTGAGTGTCATTAGGAAAAAAATTGTCAACGTAAAACATTAGGTTCTACATGAGTATAAGAACTAGCCTATATCTATCTAATCAGATCACCAAACATGAGTTTTACTTGGTAAAATAAGTCATATTACACGAAAGAAATAATTCTAACTTCGAATACAATTTCGAAATAGAGATAAGAAAGGATAATAAAAATATACATACATCATATTTCATAAGCAACAAATATCCAACGTCAAAACAATATTTTCAATTTTACCAAACAAGCAAGTAATACAGAGACTCTGTATATAATTTATTGAAGAGTTCACAGAAAGTCTTGCAATCTCGCAAAGCTCTGTAGTATTATTATAGTTCCTACGGAGTATCCGCGTATAGTGCACTAGTAGCAGCAAGTAGCAGTGTGCTCTAGTATCGATCGCCACCGCCCGTCAGCTATCGGGGTGTGTGTAAATATTTTATTATGGCTGTCTTTGGTATTTGATAGAATATATATCTTTTTCTACCTATTTCTTCTTGTTTTATTATTTTGGGTTGTATGTACGTGCGTGTAAGAAGTTGCCCTTCTATGGCCGATGTAGAGAATTCTAAAACGCTGATTGTTATACGGTTAACAACAACTACTCCGCAACCAAATATCCTAACCCAATAGAGAAAACAATAAATAAAATTAAGTAATTATTAATGTATTTTTAAATTATTAAGAAGCATATACAAAAACCATATCCATGAACAACCATAGAAGACCAATAAGAAATATAATAATTTCAAGATGATTGCTTTATAACACAAGGCATATTAACGAAACCAACCAAATGAGGAACGAAAATAATCGCTACGTTAATCGTACAATAAAATCGTTTCGAGAGAAAAAGAATAAAGAAAAGATTCGTAAAAAATAAATTGGAGATAAATCGTTAAGACCATTGAGATTGATTTGCGTATCCTTTCAGATCAATGGAAATAAAATAAACTGGCATTTCGCTTTGAGAACATTTTGTATGGATAAATAGCAAATAAAACCCATTTTTTGTGTTAAATAAGCACAAAAAATTGGGTTTTAGGAACAAATAAAAAGAAACAAAAACTGTGTTATGCTTGTTCAATCTGATTAGGCAAATTTTCGGTACATTTTATTAATATAAACGAAAATTAAAGACTATAGTGCTTTATCACTATAAACATTGAGTGATGCTATAAATGTTATATTTATGTATCTATAAATTATAAGCAAAGTAGTTTAGAATAACAAAATGGGAGTATAGCGTAATAACGGAACGTGTTGCAGTTGATCGATTTGTTTTACACTACCAATAGCAACTGATGTAACTGTCAAAATACGTGATGAATGAACAGATAGACCGATTTTTTGTGGAAAATTTAATATTGTTTTGAATATAGTTTGTACATTTGCGATATTATTGAAAAAGAACTGAAATTCCACATTTGCGACATGATCGAGAATAAGAACTACCACTACCAAAAATATCATTTTTGTATCTAGTCTGGTAGAGAAAGTGTGATAATTTTCTTCAATCGTCATTCAAACTATATGTTAATCTACGGAAAGGAGAAGAAAGTACTCACACGACAAATACAATATGGCTTTACCTATTATGCTAAAAAACTAGTTATAGTGCGTGACTGTAATGAATTAACAAATACTAGCGACCCACCAACATCCTCTTAAAATTATTGTTATATTATAACGAAGTTAAACAAAATGGTTACATAAATTGTAGCCTATATATTATGCTGATGCATGAGCTATATTACTGTAAGGTTTCATCTTAATTTGTTCAGTAATTCTTGGAAGAAAGTAGATCAAGCATTCTTCCATTTACATAAATTCTCACGTATTATTAGTGACATATCAAACGTGGTTTGTCATTTAATTCCTAATTACTATTATTTCTCATATGGGGGTCATATTTTAAAGGTATAATTTACTAACAGCGTATAGAAAGTGAGGTAAGCGTAATGTCACAGGTAATAATTAAAACGTCACCCCTATACAGACAAGCGAGAACGACGACCTTCATTAAAAAAATCTATATGCGCCTATCCTTTTGAATGAATAACATACCTACTATACTATTTATTAAAAAAATATATGTATACAACATTTACTATTGTTTTCTTAAAAACAAAAAAATATATATACAGTCCCTATAGAACACAATTATAACTTTTATATAATAAGTAATGTGTGTAACTCGTCTGCATCATTCAAATAGAATCCACAAACATTCATATATAGACTTATATATTAAAAACTTAAATTCCTTAGCTAACGTATTACACAAAACCACTCCGCATACATAAAAGCCTATTAAGCCGTTGAATAAAAAGCTCGAAGCTCTCAACTTTTCTCGGTGCAATTTAATATTATTCATAATATATAAACGTATATACTTTTTATTATAATAATAGTTGAATTGAATGGAAAACAAAATAGTAAAAATATAACAACTAAAAAATAAAAAACAACAACACTACAACTATTCACTAGCACCCTAGCGCGAACCCCTTACCCTTTTCCTGGCCATCACTACACTTAACTCACAAAAAAACAAAAACAATTAAAACAAGTCTATTCAAAAACAATAACAATTAACGATAACTACATATTCTGACAGACGTCCGTCCGCGACAGTATCCGAATTAAGACTGCGGCTTTCGCGGGGTGTAACAGGCGCCCCATTTTTTTTTCATTTATAAAATGGAACGTCTCAACTGTTTTTATTTTGAAAACGAATATTAATTGTAATTCAAAGGCAGTAGGTTCAATTTCGAGTGAGGATGTCATGTTGTTTAGTATAAAGTGCATTGGGGACACCGATGCGTTTACCCCACCTAGGTTGCGTCACACGGCACGCTGGTTTCCTTTTTAGTTTCTTTTATTTGGCATTTACAATGGTTTTGAGAGTTATTATTAAAATAATACTGTTTGAAGGGCTCCTCATGGTTATTATTCGCCAGTGATGAAAATGTCCCAGCTCTTGTAAGATTTTATATTGAATTAAATCGGTGAGGTCTATTAAATCTAATGTAATTTATGCATATCTTTAACAAATTCCACATGTCTGTCGCAAGTGAAAAAGTTAAAGTGCATATTAAAATACACTGCACCAAGCCATCAAATTTTACATCTCAATAATATAATGTAACTTTGCTTGGAACATGGGTGTGACTGTAAACGTGGCAGGTTGTGGGTTCGATTCCCACAAAAAACTTTGCCAAACTTGGCCTTTATATGTTTTTCTAAAATTTTTCATAAACGATATTGGAAGTGGAAAGTATATCACTTAAAGATTGGTTTATTAATAATTATTAAATATTGAGAGACGGTGCGAAGGAAATCTAGTTTTAATCAATCAAATAAGTCGAAGCCTATGTAGACTAAATTATTAGTAGCCTGTAGGCGAAACGAGCAACCTTTGAAATTGAAATTCACAAAGCATAGGAGATAAATTCCAAAATATTAAACTTCAAATATTGGTACTGTATCTTGTTCATTGTTTGATATTTACTAATGCAACCATTTGACGGTAATATTCTAAGTCTATTTGTTTAAACAAAAAAAAAATCGAATATTACATTTGAAATACACAAAGTAATATAAATTATCTACATACTGCGACACAAAGGCCCTTAAAATACGATAAAAATAACTATCATTAATTCAGTTAAAATAAAGTGTAAAGTCACCGCCTCCGCCTGAGGAAGCCGCAACACGGCAAAGCACTAGCGCACTCTAGTCAAACATTCGCTAACAAATTCAAGCAAACTGTCACCGAGCTTAAGTAACAAACACCACTAACCTAAATACGAAAAGCTCTCAGATTAATGAAACACCTAGATGCTATAGACCAATGGATTGTATTGAAATGCGTAAGTATTTTTAAATTATCTTTTTAAAGCATTTTTATGAAATATTGTGTTTAGATTTCTTGTTAGTTTATTCATTTTCAAAAATCATACTCAACTATTTAAATTTTATTTTGTAAAATGCCATTCATGGTAAATATTTAAGAACTACGCTGTGGTACCTTAAGTAATACTTTCATAAACTTAAAAGAAGACCTTGTTGATTCTTGAAATACAAAAGTATTTTCAGTTATTTTCTTTTTACTGTTTACCACGGCATCTAGAGGGTAAATTAGAGCCAAGAGATTTTGTTCTTCAATTACCAACCAAATCGATCCATTACATGTTGATTGGCGAAAGTCAACGCCGCACTCTCCTATCACCAAAGCGGGGAAATGAACACGATTATCTCCCCTGATTGAGGATCGAACCTCACACCCATCACGTTGACAATAAATCGCTATATCACTGCGCCCATAGCTTCAACATTTACATAATAAATGTATGACAAGGCGATGGACGACTTATATGAAGCATAAGAACAATATTAAGTGTTTATCTAAGGCTATGATGCCAACACCAAGAATCTGTTAACGTTAAACAAAACTCAGCAAGCAATTGTAGGTTTACACTAAACGTGGTAAGGTGTATATTAGTATAATCAGCTGTATATAATAATATATTCGCAGTACTGAGGGGTTTCTCAAAGGGCTTCTTTACGTTGGTGCGATCCGATATGCACCTATAATAGCGTAACTAAGAGTCTTAGAATTACTCAATTCTATTATTGCACTATGAAATTAAATAATTTCTTCGCTTTTCGCCCGAATTTGAGGTTTTGCGTATTAAGCCGCATAGCTCTACGCTTCTCGTCGAGCAAAAAATTACAATAATTGACACCCGAAGTGGACCTGTCCTACTGCACCAGCGCGGCCTTTATAAATAACTAGCGGACGCGCGCAGCTTCGCTTGCGTATTTAGGGGAGAATTCTAATAACATTTTTATGATTCTAAATTTCAAATTTTATAAAAATCGGTGG